>JAQZBX010004953.1:0-42925 GCA_029593785.1 Cabassous unicinctus
AAAAGTCTGACAGATGCTGAGGTGTGCATTTGAGGTGGGACCCGTGCTGCACATACAAGATCGTTGCTGTGTGACATCTGGTGGGCCCAGGGGATGTGGCTGGGACACGAAAAGCATCTGCTTCACCCTCCCAACTTTCCAGGTTAGGTGGGGGACCCAAAAGGAGGAGCAGATGGGACAACAATGCTGAGTCTAGTCGGTGATGGGTAGAGTCTGACATGCCCATGGGAAGCCCAGGCAGGTTGACCCTGCGCATACCTGAGGCTCAGGAAGCCATGATAAATGAGGATAACTCCTTCAAGGAGATGAAACACAAGGCAGAGGCTAAAGGAAGATTTAGAGTAACTATTTTTAAAAAGTTTTTTTTACCATAGTAACATACATACAACTCAAAATTTCCTATTTTATCCACTTTCAGGTATACAATTCAGTATTAATTACATTCATAATATTATGCTACCATCACCAATATCCATGATCTCAACTCTTTCATCACCTCAACAGAAACTCTGTACCCATTAAGCAATAACTCCCTCTTTCTCTCCCTCTCACCCCCAGCACCTGGTAATTTATAATCTACTGTCTCTATGAAATTTGCTCCTCCTAGGTGTTTCATACATGCAAAAGCATACAATATTTGTTTTTTGTGTGCCTGGATTATTTCACGAAACATGATGTTTTCAAGGTTCATCCATGTTGTAGCATGCATTAGAGCTTCATTCCTTTTTATGGTTGGATAACATTCCATTATGTGTATATACCACATTTTGTTTATCCATTGATTTGTTGATGGACACTTGGGTTGCTTCCACCTTTTGGCTATTGTGAATAATGCTGCTGTAAACATTGTGTACAAATATCTCTTTGAGTCCCTGCTTTCCATTCTTTTTTTTTAACTTTTTATTTTGAAATACTTCCAAACATACAGGACAGTTAAAATATAACACGAACTCCATACAGAGAATTCCAACATACCCCTGCCCACTCACCCCCAGATACCCAGATCCACCAACTATAACATTTTGCCAAATTTGCCATATCATTCTATTATCTATTAACTATCTATCCATCCATCATATACCCAAATACTTATCAAAACATTTTCTGAACAGTTGAATATATGTTGTTTATATCATGCTCCTTGAACACTTAATACTATCATTTACATTTCCTAAGAACCAAGGATATTCACTTATATAACCACCTTAAGTCTGCTTTCAATTCTTTCAGATATATATACCAAGAAGTGGGATTGCCAGGTCATATGGTAACTCTATTTTCAACTTTCTGAAGAACTGTCAAACTGACGTTCGCAATGGCCTGTTTAGAGTTTGTTGAGTTTCTTGGATTGGATATTCATTCCTTTTGCCAATTTGGGGACATTTTCAGCCATTATTTCAACTATTCTTTTTGCCCCTTTCTCTTCTCCTTCCAGGACTTACATAATGCTTATGTTTGTCTGCTTCATGTTGTCCCACAGGCCTTTTCGGTTCTGCTCACTTTTTTCATTCCTTTTCAGCTCTTCAGACTGAATGATTTAGATTGTCTTGTCTTCTAGTTTGCTGATTCTTTCTTCTGCCTTTCCAAATCTGCTGTTGAACACCTTTAGTGTATTTTTAATTGCCATTATTGTGTTTTTCATCCCTAAAAGTTCTGTTTGGTTCTTTTTTAAAAATTCTAACTCCTTCTCTTGTTCCTTTTCTTCATGTATCATCTTGATTTCCCTGTTTTCCTTTAGCTCACTGAACTTATTTAGGAGAGTTGACTTAATGTCTTTGACTGGTTGTCCCAAAGTCCTACTTCCTCTCTTACTTTAGTTTGTTCCTTTGAATGGGCTTCCTCTTCCTGTTTCTTTGTATGTCTTATGATCTTTTGTTGAAATCTGGGCATTTGATTATTTTGATATGCTAACTCTGGAAGTCAGAGTCTCATTTTTACCTAAGGCTTTGATGTAGTTGGGCCCTGTTGAGGCTCTTCTTCAATGCTTAATCCAGTTTATACTGAACCTATGGCAGAGACTGTGGTTAACAGCTCATTTCTTCTCAGGTCTCTCTGAGTCAGTGTCTTGCCCTGGGCATGTGTGTTTACTTTCAAGAATTCCTCAGTATGAGTGGATATTTTCCTTCCAGGAGAGGAGTTCCTCTTCCCAGCTTCTCCTCCCTGGACTGCACTGTTTGTTTTTCTAACAGTTTTTCTTCCCTGGCAACTGCAGTCAGCTCAACTCCACTCCTGCACTCTTGTCTGCCTTTTCACTCCAGCTTTCAGCACTGGACCCACACTGCTGTTCAGCAGTTCAGCTTCCTCTTTTCCACATCACTTTTCTGTCCCCTGGTAACTTCTGGGTTATGAGACCCAGACCTGTGCCTTGAGTCTGTCTTCCCTGGAGCTATCTGGTGTGGATGTACAAAGACACTCAATTTTTTCATTTAGGTGCACCAGTAATCACATCCCAGGGACACAGACTGGGAATGCATGTAGGCCAAACTGCCATGGTAGGTGGGTCAAGCCTCGGGGTCCTGCACATGAGTGCATACCGGCCACCCACCTGTCACTGCAGGGCAATCAGTTCCCAGGGACGTGCACTTGAATGTGCACTGGCCGCTGAACCACCTATGTGAGTTGCCCAAAATGCCATGCAGAGCCAAGTGTGGGGGAGGGGCCTGAACTGGTAAATTTGTTCTGTTGCTCTCCTCTATTTTTTTTTCAATTCATTGAGTTGTTTTCTAGTCTCAAACACCCTCCAGAGTTCTGAGAAAATTGATTCTGTCTTTTTTTTTCTTCTGTTTCTAAGAGGGAAGTACACCAGCATGTCTTACTTTGCCATTTTCATGATGTCACTCCAGACTTTTTTTTTTAAAGATTATTTCATTAGTCAGTCAACAAACATTATTGAGTACCTACTCTGTGGTAATCCCTGAGATACAGAGGTTATCAAAAACATAAAGCTGGGAAGTGGATGTGGTTCAGGCGATTGAGCTCCCACATACCACATGGGAGGTCCTGGGTTCAGTTCCTGGTGCCTTCTAGAGAGGACAAGCAAGACAGCGAACTGACACAATGGGCTGGCATGGCAAGCTGACCTGACAAGATGATGCAACAAGAGAAGCAAGGAGGAAAAACATAATGAGACACACAACACAGCAGGGAGCAGAGATGGCTCAGGCAAGGGGGTGCCTCCCTCCCACAAGGGAGGTCCTGCATTTGGTTCCCAGTGCCTCCTAAAAAGAATACCAGCACACAGTAGACACAGCAAATGCAAAAAATGAAGAGGTGGGGAGAAATAAATAAATAAATCTTTTTAAAAAACCAATTAGAATAATTATTTTTAAAAAAACATAAAGCTTCTATTTTTGGAGAGTAAACATATAGCAGAAAAATAAATAATTTCAGATGTTGATAAGAGACACACAGAAATAAAATAGGGCTATGCAATAGAGAATAACTGGGCCTCTTGTACTAGACTGGTCAGGGAAGGCCTCTTTGAAAAGGTGACATTTACACTGACTCATGGGTGATGAGCGGGACCTGGCCAGGCAGAGAACTAGGAGAGGGTAAGCCAATGCAAAGGTCCTGGGGTGGGTATTCAAGGGAGAGGGAGGAAGCCATATACCTGGAACAGTGAGGAAGAGAGCAGGTGGGTAGAGGGGATAAGGCCAGAAGGCTGCTGAGTCATATCACTTAGGGCACTGTGAACTGTGGAGAAGGTTAGAGGTGAGTAGTTGTCATGTAAAACCATTGGAGCTGTGAAGCAGTGACACAATGTGATTTACATTTTTTAAAGGCCACTGTGGCTTTTATGAGGAAAACAGGCTCAAAGGGGGCATGCAGGAAGGCAAGGAAGCTAGTAAGGAGTCTGTGCGGTCGTCAAGTCGAAGATGGTGGGAGAGATTTGGGCAAAGACAGGCATTGAAGGCACAGGCCTGTCCTGATTTTCAGTTATAATCACTGTAGGATTAAAATGATACCCAGAAGGATTAAATTACCATTTCTAAGGTTATTGTGCCATAACGGTGATGGGATGTGTTGTGTTAAATAGAGTAGAAAGTTGATAATTGCCTAGCATCAGTTCACAGGTAATGTGCTCTACCAGGTGTTTGTGTTGTTAGCAGGTATTATCCTTGTTTAAGAGGACTTCATCAATTAATTATCTGTTTTGATTGGCTTATGGAAAAGATACCTTTAATTGGGTAGACTTTTCACAAATCAACCTGTTACTGTAATAGAGCTTTCAGAGTGTGAGTGCTTCCCAGGGCAGGAATAAAAGGCCAGGATTGGTATAAAAGGCCTGTTTCTGGGGACACTTGGACCCTGCTGCCCATGACCCTTGACAAGTTCCTCTGGAGGACTGGCTTGAAGGGAAGGCAAGATGGCACCTGATGGGCTTGGGACAAGACTGGGACTGCAGGTTGAGCAGGCTCAGCATCATGGCTGGGCCTCAGGTGGGGTGGATGCCAACGTGGCCCTCACTGTGTGCAAGCAGGTGAGCCATTCCTACCCAAGCACTTCCCAGGGGTCCTTACAATGCTGCTGGGAGAGGGAGGAATGGAGGGGGAAGGCGATGTGTGGGCAAGGGTGTCTGCCCCAGCTTGTGCCACTTGGGCCATATGATCCGGCAGATCCAATGGTGCTGGAAGTGTCAGTGACAAATAGAGATGCAGTTAGAGCCTTTGTCAGACCCCTATTGGAGAATCACAGCACAAACCCTTAGAATTTTGGAGTAAAGCCCTGCCATCCTCTGCAGATAACTACTCTCCTTTTGAGAAACAGCATTTGGTCTGCTACTGGGCCTTAGTAGAGACCGAACACTTAACCATGGGCCACCTAGTTACCATGAGACCTGAGTTGCCTATCATGAGCTAAGTGTTGTCTGACTCACTAAGCCGTAAAGTTGGGCGTGCACAGCAGCGCTCCATCATAAAGTGGAAGTGGTATAGATGAGATAGGGGTTGAGCGGGTCCTGAAGGCACAAGTAACTCACATGAGGAAGTCACCACTCCTGCCACATTACCTTCACTTTCCCAGCCCACAGCTATGGCCTCTTGGGGAGTAGCTTACAATTGTTGACAGAGGAAGAGAAAACTTGGGCCTGGTTTACAGGTGGCTCTGCACAATATGCAGGTACCACCCAAAAGTGGACAGCTGCAGCACTATAGCCCTTTTCTGGGATATCCTTGAAGGACAGTGGTGAGGGCAAATTCTCCTAGTGGGTGGAATTTCAAGCAACGCATCTGGTTGTTCATTCTGCTTGGAAGGAGAAATGGCCAGAGATGCATTCGTGCACTGATTTATGGACTGTTGCCAATGGTTTGGCTGGATGGTCAGGGACTTAGAAGGAGCATGATTGGATAATTGGTAACAAAGAGATCTGGAGGAGAAGGATGTGGATAGACCTTTTTGAGTAGATAAAAAAAACATGAAGATATTTGTGTCCCGTGTGAATGCTTACCAGAGGGTGACTTTAGCAGAGGAAATTTTTAATAATCAAATGGATAAGATGAGCCATTATGTGGATACCAGTGGGACTGTTTCTCCAGACACTCCTGTCATTGCCCAATGGACTCATGAACAAAAAGTGGCCATAGTGGTAGGGATGGAGGTTATGCATGGGCTTGGCAATATAGACTTCCACTCACAGACGTTGACCTGGCTACAACTACTGCTGAGTGCTCAATATATCAGCAGCAGAGACCCACACAGAGCCCCCGATATGGCACCATTCCCCAAGGGTATCAGTCTGCTACCCAGTGACAGGTTGATTACATTGCACACTTCCATCACGGAAGGGGCAGCCTTTTGTTCTAACTGGAATAGACACATACTCTGAATATGGGTTTGCCTTTCCTGCCTGAAGTGCTTCTGCCAAAACTTCCATCACAGGTGGGGAAAAGGGTTGGAAGGCCAGGGGTCAGAGTCATGCTCTGGGAAGGCACCAGCTGGGGCCAGCTGCCCCAAATGGGTATAGGTCTTGTGCAAGACCCTGGGTGACATCAGGAAATCTTTTTTGGGGGGAATGCACCATTTGTTCTCTGGATGGGGGAGAGGTGTGCATTCACTTGAGTTTAGTGTGGGTAAGCTGTGTGAAGAGGCCAGAGCTCAGCTCCTCACCTGGCTCCAGACCGCCTAGGCAGGTGTCTTGCTGGCACAAATGGAGGGAAAGTCCCATCGCTCCCTTTGTTGCCTCAGCTTCTTCACCTGTTAAGCGGGCAGATCCCTGCCTTTCCTGAGTTCCATGAGGGTTAAGTTGAAGGAAGAGCAGGATGGGTGTGTGTACATGAGCCTTGTGAAGGTGACACCACATGGGGCCTGGAGACACCTGCTCACAGCAAGTGCTCATGGGGTGTTCTCTGAGTTAATAGCAAAGCAATCAGCCCATAGCAGATTGTTAGCCCAGTGACTTTTCTTTGGTGAAGCGACATCAAGGATGGTACCTTCTGGGAAGTGGATGTGGTTCAAGCAGTTGGGCACCCGTCTACCACGTGGGAGGTCCCAGGTTTGGTTCCTGGTGCCTCCTAAAGAAGAACAAGACAGTGAGCTGACACAATGGACTGGCACAGCGAGCTGACAGAACAAGATGAACCAAGGAGATGACGCAACAAAGAGACACAATGAGGAAACACAATCAGAAACACAACAAGCGGGAGTGGAGGGCACCTCCCTCCCACATGGGAGGTCCCGGGTTCAGTTCCCACAGCCTCCTAAAAAAAACAAAAACAAAGAAGACGAGCACAAAACAAACAGACAGAGAGCAGACAGTGAGCACAAACAACGAGGCAGGCGGAGAATAAATAAATTTTTTAAAATCTTTAAAAAAAAAAGAAGAACGGCACCTTCTGATGAACCCAACTTGAGGCATCGCTGTTTCCTGAGCTGCCCAGGCCAGTACCCCAGCTCCAAGGCCATAAGAGGCCAGGAGAGGAGGACGGTAAATAATCGTAGACAATTGGGAAAAGAATTAAAGTATGCAAAAGCAGAACATGATCACCAATAATCCTCACAATTATCAGTGCATCTTTTTTTATAAGGTTTTTGTATGATTTTTACATGATTTTTGTGGTGGCTGTTTAACATTATTTCATAAGCATGTCCCCATACCACTAGACACTCTTTATATAAAATATTTTAATGGCCGTATGATATCCTGTCAATGCATATGCCATAGTTCACTGGACCAATCCCAAATGTTGGTTATTTAGGTTCTTTCCAATTTTTCACAACATGAACAACATCGCAATCAACATCTTTGTGCATAAATCTTTTATCTACATCCTGATTAGTTCTCAGCAGGTTTTTAGAAGCACGATTAGCTGGGGGTAACATTTAACTCTTTTTAGATGCTTGCTCCTGGGTGGCCGATGGCTTCTCAGAAAGGCCGTGCCCTGTAATGTAAGGCCAATCTGCTCCCTGCGTCATAGCAACACTGGTGAGTGCTGGCTAATTCCATAAGGAGAGAATGTTCAGGAAGCATTGCTCCTGTGAGAAGCACTGCCGATTCCACTGGTGACCACCATGGAGCCAATGCACTACCAGCTTGGGCCTTAGAAGCTGGAACTGGGGAGATGGAGTGAACGTTAGAGACCAAGGCGAGATCTCCGCACCATTCTAGGCCATTCTCAAAGCACAGACTTGGCCTGGGGAGGCAGGGACGGTGGGCCTCCAGCCCGTGTAGGGAGTGTTTGCCATCCAGCAAGCGCCATGTTTGCCTAGTGCCTTATAGGTCCCGAGGATGTAAAAGGAGAGAGATTTTTCTGGGGTGTGGAAGAGAGGCAGAGGCAGAGCTGGGGAACGGGAGCTTTAGGTGCCTGGCATGGGATGAGGCACCCAGCCCCCTTGGCCTTGCACCTCCGGGTGGCTCTGCTCCCGGCTCTGCCACTTACCTCCATGCGGTCTGGAGCACAATGATGAACCTCGCTGGGCCTCAGTTTCCCCATTGGTCACATGGGGGTGATAATATTTACCTCCCGGGGTTGTGGTGAGGATTAAGGTTAGGGATGTCAAAGCGCCACACCCCATCTGACAAAGCAGCACAGAACGTGCCAGCCACTCTGCTCTCCCTCTGCCACCCCCAGGACCAGCCGACCCTCCTGCTCCCGGATGGCTTTACCTAGCAGGTGTGGGATGGGGGGTGGGTGACCGCCTCTCCCCACCCATCAGCAGGCGAGCATGGAGGTGGTGTTTGCAAGGCCCACAGGGGGCGTCTCGGACATGACAGCTGTCCCTCTCGGGAGCTCTGGATCCCCTGCCGCCCTCCCATCCTTCAGCAAGGGAAGCAGAGAGGCACCCCTAGTCTCTTCCTCTGTGCTCCTGGCCCTAGAAACCCACCCACTCCCAAATGTCAGCTCTGCCGAGTCCCCACTTTGCTTTACGGGTGGTCATTTTCAGCTAGTACCCCTTGTGTTAATATATTCAGCAGACCTCTGAGCACTGTGATAACCCTGATGGGCAGTGAGCAAGGTAAATTAGCTGAGAGATGATTGACTGGTTTTTATGTGCAATTTTATCTTCAACCTTTCCTAGCAACGTGCTATATACCAGAGTAATAATTTCTTCTTCCAGGTATTTGCCAGTATCGAGATTGCACATCTATTTACGGTTGCCTGGAAGCCTCATAATTACAATACAGTCCAAGTACCCATTTTCTTTCCCTGACTACAAATAGGGATCAATCGAATTTTAAATCACTGCTCCTGGGCTCGCTCCTGATGGTGACCTTTGTAAATGATTGGCGCTCACCCCTGTTGCTGTCTGCCCGGAACAGGCGAGCGGGCAGAGCCTGCTAACTGGCATTTAATCTGGAGAGGCGCCAAAGATATTTGAGGTGAAACCGGCGATGAGCTGCCGGTAGAGAAAGTGCTTGTGGACTTTCTCTGCCCCACAGACACTTCTCGTGTGTTCCTCATGCCCTTCTGCTTTGTCTGACCCCTGGGGTTCCACAGATGTCTTTTCGCCCTGAGCCCGTAGACAGAGCTGCACTAAGCATCCTTCGGGCCTGGTTCCCAGGAAGGGGGAAAGCTGCCTTCAGAATATCCCAGGACGTTTCAGACCCGCAGATACAATTCTTATTTGCCAGAAAGAAGTCTCTTAGTTTAGTTTTTTAATCACTGAATTTGATCTCAAATGCTAAGCTTTAGATTGTGAAGCCTGAGAAATTCAGCAGGATAAATAATTCTTAGTGGAGAAGTTGGGGGCCGGGACTTCTTGCCTTAGGCTCTGATTTAACTGCCCGAGCTGTCCTCGGAGCTGGGTTTTCTGATGCAGGGTAGAGGCAGCTGCAGTGTTTGAACCACGCCGAGGCCCCTGGGGGGGCCTGGGGGCAGGCGGCTGAAGCCCTGCGCAGAGCTCAGCTGGAGCTCCCGCCTCCATCACTGCCGCGGTCAGAGGTTAGGAAGGCTTTTTTCCACCAGCCTCTCCCAGGATCACACACACCTGCTTGATGGCCAAGGGCGTCCATGTGGAGGGCAAGAGCATTAGTGTGTGTGTGTGTGTAGTACGGCGTGTGATAGAGCGTCTGTGACTGCTAATCCCACCTGGGTTTCACTGAGTGCTGGTTTTAGGAATGAGTGTGCCGCCTTCCTCTGTGGTCAGGGGAGTTGGTTGTGCCATTTAAGCACACTCTTGTCCTTATTCTATACCATTGCAAAATGTTTCCTCCCTGGCACTGGGTCTTTGGATGGCCTGCTGCTGACGCTCTCCTGGGTTCCTTTCAGAATCACTGAGCTCAGCCTGACTGCCCGCTGTTTCTCTCGAGGCCTTCCTTCCCTCTCCAGCAGGGCCAGTCTCAATGGGACTCAAGCTTGCTCGGTGCCTTTGGGTAAGGTACAGCCACACAATGCCCCAGGACATCCCATAACCACCCCGCCTTCCTTGTCCTCCTCCATCCAGCCCCGCCTCCTCTGTGCAGGCTCCGCTCCCATCCCAGGCAGCAGCAAGGCCTCTGCTCACCCCCAGGGTACCGGAGCGTATCTTTCTAGACACTGTGGCTTCCCCTGCCAACCCACTGGAGTCCTCTTTGGCTCTAGGTATAGAGGAGGAATGCTGGGGAGGAGATGAGCTTTGCCCCGTGGTGGGCCTGCTGGGGCCTGTCTGCGGCACAGCTGCTAAGAGAATTCTTATACAAGCATCGACGCTGCCCAGAAATGAAAGCCACCTTCCAGAATTTAAACTACAAATTGCATGTCAAGTCTTCAGCAAAGCAAGGTCTTGGCGTGCTCCTAGAAGTCTCTGGAAGGTTTCATAGCTGAGCTTGTGCTCAGCCCCACGTGACAATCATAATAACTTGGAAAGGGAATTTGAAGAACAACTTTATCTTTGCTACCGATGCAGAAACAAGAGATGGCTCAGATGAGGTAGAGGGAAAGAGCCAAACAGCATCGGCAGCTGGCAGCCCTTGAAACACCAGAAGCTGAGCTCACCTGAGCTCCTTCCTCCAGGTAGAGAGGTGAGCACCTTCTTGTGTGTGCAATGTCCTATATATCCAGTGACTGAACATTTTATTCTATTTGGCCTTTGAAATACAGCAAAAACCAAGTGCCACATGTTTCCTTTGTACTCTTCCTTTCTTTCTAGAACAATAGAGCATACATCCTCAGAGGCTGGAACTGAAGTAGGCAGGTCTTTCCAGTTGTCATAATTGGCTTTTAATACATAAATTTTAGCAAGCTCCGGTAATGTGGATACAGCATATTTCAAGATATTTCTGTTATAGTAAATCCAAGGATTATAGTTTGGAGCAATTGATTTAATTCCCAAAACTTGTGTCAGTCTGGAAACGTGAGATGTGTTTTGTGTGCTGAGAGGGCGGTTTCTAAAATGTGTCCCAGGGGCTCAGCAGCAGATCGGAGCCTGCAGCCAGAATTCGTGCTGGCCTGGAACCCCGTGACATCATTCGCCATGATGAGTCCCGGGTGCTGTTTGGGACGGTAAATGTCTCGACTGTAGAAGATGCCTGTGCATTTTTGTTTGCAGAGTTACCTTTTGTTCCTTCCCTGAAGAGTAGCAACTTTGCTGATTTCAATTTAGTTTATTTTCCCACTATTTACATGTGTACATGTAAGTGTTTTCTAAGATGCTTACATTAGTGTCATGTTTTGCAGATGATGTATAACAGTAGGATTTAGGTGAGAATCTTTAGTGCAAAATCTATTGCTCCTGGTAATGAAGGAAGTGCACTGTAGTTGCAGTGAGTTATGGTAACTGAGCCCACCACGGGCAAATTGTATCTCTTGAATTTCACCTTTGTCTTGGCATATATAGTATTAGCAATTATTCTGATTAAAATAATGGCCTGCATTTTTAAATGTAAAATTTTCACTTAAAGTCACTGTTTAACCTCCGTGGTAATGCCACTTTTGCAGAGTTCAAAGAAATGCTGATCCCACAGGCATCCAAAAGACCCAAGTGAAGAAACAGGGTCTACTTGTGGCCAGGGAGTGTTATCCCTTCCAGCATCCTCCAGGATATTCAGTCAGGAATCTGTGTCTATAAATGATGACTGGTTGATTGGGGATTTCGTTGGTTAAGTTTTCTAAATTCTTTTCTGAGTCCTTAGGTAAAGAAGGGGAAAAGCAGTGACTAAGTGCCCCAAGTTTCTGGAATAATTGACCCATGCAGTCAAGTAAACAGTGTAAACTCATTCCCAGGCCAGGTGGCATGGGCAAAACCAGCAAAGAAGACATTTCTCACAAATGAGAATTTAGCCGAAGGGAGCAGAGCAAGCAGCCGTATTTTCCAAAAGGGTGTCCCATGCTACAGAAATAGGTTAAAGGGAGCTACAGGATAAAAGGGTTCCTTCATCGAAGAGGTTTGGGAAGTGCTGGGTCAATACATTGTGTTTCTCCAAGACAGGGATGTGGTATATCCCTACCACCTCACCAGCCCCCCATTACCTCTCACCTTCCTTCCACCTGGAGCCCTCTTGTTTTCCATAGTCCTCCATAATCCACACAGACAGAGGGAAAATTTTTTAAAACAAATTTATCGAGATATAATTCACAGACCAGACAGATCACTCATTAAAGTGCACAAGTCAATAGCTTATATTGTATTCAGAGAATTGTGCAACCATCACCTCAATCAATTGAAAATATTTTTATTACCCACCCCCGCAAAAAAAAACCCTCACCCTTCAGCTCTCCTACCTCCAACCTTGCCCTTACCCCAGTCCTAGACTGCTTTCTGGTCTCTGTAGACTTGCCGATTCTGGGCATTTTATGTAAAAAGAATGATAAAATATGTGGCCCTTTGTTTCTGGCTTCTTACACTTAGCGTAATGTTTTCAAGGTTCACCCATGTTGAAGCATCTATCAGTGCTTTGTTTCTTTTTAATATCAAATGATATTACATTGTATGGATCTCCCACATTTTATTTATTCATTTCTGTTATAATAAATCCAAGGATTACAGTTCAAAGCAATTAATTTAATTCCCAAATACTATGTCAATCCAGAAGCATGAATTGACGGACATTTGGGTTATTTCCACTTTTTGACTATTCTGAATAACGGCGCTGTGAACAGGTTTTTGGGTGGACATGTTTTCATTTCTCTTGGGTTTATACCTAGGAGCGAACTTGCTGGATTATATGTTAACTCTATGTTTAACCGTTTGAGAAGCTGTACCATTTTATATTCCCACCAGATGTGTATGATGGTATTGGGGATTGAATCATGTCCCCCACAAAAAGCACACTCAGGTCCCAACCCCTGGTCCTGTAGGTGTGAACCCATTTGTAATCAGGCCCTTTGAAGATGTTGTTAGTTAAGGTGTCCCCAAACTGAATGGTGACAGGCCTTAATCCAATATGGCTGACATCCTGATACGCAAAGGAAATTAGATGCAGAAAGAGAAGCCACAGGGAGCAGCCAGAAGCTGGAAGTCAACACAACTGGAAGAGAAAGGAGAAGATGGAAAAACCAAGGAATCCCAAAGATTACCAGCCAGTCAGAAGATACATACCTTGGAAGGAAGCAGGCCTTATAGCCAATAAATTCCTGTTATTAAGACAACCCATTTGTTTCAGTAGCTAGGAAACTAAGACAGAGGGTTCCAATTTCTCCATATCCTTGTCAACACTTGTTATTATCTGTCTTTTTTATTATAGCCATCCTAGCGGGTGCGAAATAGTATGTCATTGTGGTTTTGATTTGTTTTCCTCAATGACTAATGATGCTGAGCATCTTTTTATGTGCCTAGTGGTCATTTGTATGTCTTCTTTGGAGAAATATCTATTCAGATCCTTTGCCCATTTTTAAATTGGGTGTTGGTTTATATATTGTTGAGTTGTAAGAGTTCTTTCTATTTTCTAGATTCAAGTCCCTTATCATATATATGATTTGTAAATATTTTCCCCTGTCCTGTTGGTTGTTGTCTTTTCATTTTCTTGATAGTGTTTTTTTTGAAGCACAAAATTTTAAATTGGGAAGAAGTGCAGTTTATCTATTTTTCCCTTTGACTATCTATTTAAGAAATCATTGCTTTATTCAAAGTCAGGAAGATTAAAGGCAATGTTTTCTTCTGAGGGTTTTATAGTTTCAACTTTGATCCCTTTTGTATTAATTTTTGAATATGGAGTAAAGTAGGGAGTTCAACTTTATTCTTTTGCATTTGGTTATCCAGTTGTCCCAGTACCATTAGTTGAAAAGACTATTCTTTCTCCCATGAGCTTTCTTAGCCTCCTTGTCAAAGATTAATTGATTGTAAATGTGATCGTCTATTTCTGGACTTTCAATTCTATGCCATACATCACTATTTATCCTTAAGCCCAGTTGCACACTGTCTTGATTACCATAGTTCCACAGTAAGTTGTAAGAATTGTGATTTCGGTTCTTTTTCAAGACTGTTTTGATATTCTGTGTCCCTTGAATTTACATAAGAATTTTAGAATCAGCTTGTCAATTTCTTCAAAGAATTCAGCTAGGATTTTGATAGGGATTGCGTTGAATCTGTAGATCAATTTGGAAAGTATTGACAATTAAAACAATATTAAGGCTTCTAGTCCATGTCTTTCTATTTGTTTAGGTGAAGGAATATTTTAAAAGGTAAATTGTATCATATCACTCCCCAATTTAAAATGCTCTGATAGTTTCCCCTTGCACTCAGAATAAATTTCTGCTCTAATTGTGGCCCAAGGTCTGTTTGACCTTGCCCTGGCTCTCTTCTCCACCTTCCTGCTCCTCTCTCTTCCTTCCCCAAAGGCTCTTCCCTGGCCTCTTCAAGCTTTTTCTTGCCTCAGGACCTTTGCACTGGATGTTCTCTGCCTGGAACTGTTTCCCCTCTGGTCTTCCTGGCTGGCTTCTCCTTGTCTTTCAGATCTCGGCTCAGAATCACCCCCTGAGAGGCACTTTTCTTGATCTCCAACTCTAACCTCCACCTCATGTTGCTTTTGTATGTCACTAATACTTATTGTTTTCTTTATAGCCTTCATTGTCCTGTGAAATTATCTTGCTGATTTGCTTGTTGTTTTATTGTCTCTCACTACCTGAATGTACACCTCATGAGAACAGATGTGTGGCCCCGTCAGTCTCGTTCCCATGGACCCCTTACATTTAGAGCCTTGCCTGCTACTTGGAAGACACTCTACAAATGCTTGTTGAATAATTGAGTGAACAGTGGGCACATGTTTGTTAGAAACCTGGTGAGAACCAGGTGCAGGCCACATGTATTCATGGATATGTGTTGTGCACTTGCCTTGAGCATGTTCAGTATCTGGAAAGCTGATTAGAATCAGAGAACTCACAGCTGGAAAGCTAAAAAAATCCCTCCTTGCATCCCCAAATCTGGGTTGGGTATATACCTGTCAGGGATGCATCTCTAGTTACCCGGTTGTGGTTCACAGATGCCTGCAAGGACCCCTGCTTTTTGGTGCAGGCAGAGCCCTTTTTGGGTAACGGGGCTCACGTGGCTCTGTGCCACCCCACCTCTGTTCCTGTTTTTGGGATTTTGCTCCCCTTCCCTTCTCTGATCCCATCCCTTTAAATATGACCTCTCATTTCATCTAAATGACCCCAGAAGGTTTAGGAACAGAAGTGTCCTTGAGGGGTAGTGCTCACTGAGCAGAGAAGGCATGGAGACCCTGGCTTGGCTGGTCTTGGCTGCTTCTCCTTGGCTGTGACCCACGGGTTTTCTTGGGCTGCTAGAAAATGTCTTCCAGTTTGAGGCCTCTCCTTAAGACATTGCATTGGGTCAGTGGAATTGGTGGGCATAGCAACCGTAGCACCCGAGCCCTAGGTTTCCCCACCACGACAGCGCTAAAACGATGACAGTGTCTGGACCCGTGCTGGAACCCTGGCCTTATCAGATGATGGGGCCTCAGAGGAGCCATCCTCCCACCTCCTGCAAAGGATGCCAGCCTGCCTCCCAGGTTCCCCCATGCACACATTCCCAGAACCTTCTTCCCATCCTCTGTCCTGCTCTTCTGACCTCCCCAGTGCCTTCCTCTTCTGGACTTCCATAGTCATTTTTAACTAATCAGGGATGGCCTGCTCTTGCTCATTCTCCTTGTTTTGTTGGCTCCCATGCCAGATTACAAGGCTGCTCATGGCTTTTTCCTCATCTGTCTCTGTGCCTGTTTAGCCTCACTTGGCTGAGGCCCACGTGAGACATCCTGAGAAAGTCAATGATGCACTTGCCAGGATCCTGAGAGCAGCCCCGGTCTGAAATGAGAGCTCCAAGGTCTTGGGCTGGGGTGTCGTGCCACTAGCAGGGGCTCCAGCTATGTGGCTTTTGCAGCTCAGACACGAGTCTCCCACAGAAAGCAACCCCTACTGAAGTTGAGTTCACAATAATAAATTTCAAACCAGCAGGAGGGAAAGTTAGCAGATGCAACAAACAGGAGACTTGGCACTCCCAAAACTGAAAATAATAGAACAATCTGAAAGAGATTCTAAAATAAGTGTGTTTAAAATATTTAGAGATAATTGAGTGTTGATCACTTTACTCTTCTGTTGTGTTTGAAATAGATTATAATTTTTAAAAAGAGAATCAAGGAAGAAAGGCAGTCAACAGTTTAAATGAAAAAGCGATAGGAATTTTAATTTGAAATTAGGTAATAGGTCTACTAACTCATGACTTTCATTTTGCCCTCCCTTCTTGGTAATCCATGCTATATAAAGCCAGTTTGCAATCCTGGAGAAAAAGAAGCGAAAGTCATCGTGGTGTTATAATCTTCATCCAAAACTTCTGAAACAATTAGCACTTGACGATGCCTCGTCAAACAAAAACTCAAGAATTTATTTCTCACGAATACATAGGACAGGCATGAATTTTATTTTGCTTTATCAGAAGAATAGATATGTATGACTTCACATTCACTTCCACACTAGCAACCAGACACTTCATTTCTCTGGGATGTTATCCATAGTTGGAAGTTCCTTGTTGCCATGGATTTCTGCTCTTGAGTTTTTTTTTTTGTTTTTTTTTTCCTTGCCTTTTCCAAGAAAAAGCAGTCTAGCTGAGAAATAAGTGGGGTATTTTTAGTTCTTTGAATGGTTTTTGATTAACCCCTTTCATCTTTTGGCCCAAGGACCACTGGACCATCAAAGGGTCTTTAATACTAAGAATGGAAAAGGAAAAGGGTGTTTTCTGGGCCACAATTGCCCTTGACGAGCTAGAACTGTGGGCAACCCCAGGAAACAGGAAGCCCTCGTTCTCATTTATTAGGTGTTCTACAAGGAACCCATTGCTTTTCAGATGTACCAAAGGCACTTCAAACTTAGGACATTTAAACAGAGTTCTCTGGGTTCTCTTCCTTGATGGAGAGGGCTCCTGAGCCAGAGGCCCAGAATCCTCCTCTACTCTTCCTCCCACTCACCCTTCCTCCAACCACTCACCAGTCCTCTCAATTCTATCTCCTTAGTATATTCCAAATGGTAGGTGTATTTCTCCTTGAATAGGTTTGGGGCTACCTTAGAGACAAAAGACCCAGACCCAACAGGTCTCTGCTCCAGGCTCATGGACTTTCCTGGTGGAGCTCTGGCCTCCATTGCCAATCATGGCAGCATCTCTGTCCCATCTGAGCCCCATCTGTGTGCAATGACAAAGAAATATAATTGGTACATAGATCCTGCTTGGGGATTCTCCTTTTCTTGAATTCAGAGGAAAAGAAACAACAGTGCAACAGAAAAAAAAAAAAAAAAACTGAAAACAAGTAATAATTCCAAATTATCTCTCACTTCTTTTTCCCTGAGCTCCCCATAACCTGAACAGAAGAATGAATCTCACTGTTTCTCTTCTCCTGCCCTTAATGGTGGTGGTGGGAGGAGACAGAAGAGGCCCTTTCTCCTAAGCAGGAGTATTTCTCTCCCTGCCTCACTCCTGGATATGACCAACGCCTCTCATGGCTGGAAAAGAATCAGGAAATATGAAGCAGAAGCAGAGTAGCCTTAGGGGAGAGCTCCCTGGCATTTATGTCTGAAAGAGGAACTTGGCATCTGAGTTGGTAAGACTATTTCTTCCTTGTTTTGTTATGAGTATGTTTGTAAATATACATAAAGCAAATATCTTTTTCTTCCCTATCTTATCTCCTTATCATATAACATAAGTTGTAATGGCTTTATGCTATAGTATTTAAGTTATAAGATACCAAGTTTAAGAGTGAATATTACCCAAGAACTTGCACTCTCTTCTGGGGAAAGAGTTAGTGTGTTTCCAGTTGTACAAAGGACAGTTGAGTATTGTTAGGTAAAAATATGACTGCTAGTGTTTTTACTTAGAACCTAAGTATAGTTTAAGGAACTGTGTATGGGTGCCAAGTTGACAAGGGGTGGACTGTGATGGTTAAGTTTCATCTGTCAACTTGGCTAGGTTATGGTGTCCAGTTGTTTGGTCAAGGAAGCACTGGCCTGATTGTTACTGTGAAGATATTTCATGGATTTAAATCCTCAATAAGTTGATTGCATCTATGAATGATTACCTCTACACTCAACTGAGGGTGCCTTCAACCCTGAGAGAAAGCCAGAGGGAGCAGCCAGAAGCTGAAGGGCAACAGAATCCAGAAGAGAAGGAAGAGGCCATCTTGTGCATTGCCAGGTGCAGAGGAACCAAGAATCACCAGCAGCCAGCCCCTAGAACTCCAGTCTTTGGGAAGAAAGCATCGCCTTGATGATGCCCTGATTTGGGCTTTATCCTAGCTTCAAAACCATGAGCCAATAAATCCCTATTGTTTATGCCAACCCATTGCATCGTATTTGTTCGAGCAGCCAAGGAAACCAAGACAGCATCTTTTCAGGAAAATTACATCTTGCTCACCACACTTGCCGTTCGTATTTTCAACTGCAATCCCAGCCTTCAACAATTTATTCTTTTCACTTGGGGTGTTCCAAAGGTTGATGTTCTAGTTCCACCTCTTGGGGTTTGCAATTAAAATGAGTTTTCAAGCCCCCACCCCACCCCCAGAGTTCTCCTTGTTGTAGTCAAGATCCAAGGCAGTTTCTGGATATTTCACTTGAACCCCTAGCATCAAACACAAACAGCTGACTAGGTTCTGGGGGACTTGCCAAAACAACTTTGAACTCTAGTAATAAAGACAATCAATTTGCTATCCATCTGGACACTTGACCAGTCTGAAACCCTGACCACTGGCATTCTTGTCTGCCTGAAACCCAGGAGTGGATACAGCTTTTATCCCAGTCCCTGCCCTCTGAAAGCAATAATCTTGAGGCTTGGAGGTCTTTGGAAGCCTTTATAGGTAACCCCATATGTTCCAAGCTGCCAGCACTCACTGAGCAGTGCTCATCACAGAGATGCTGGACTACAGAGCTCCTGCTCAGCTGATGGCAGGAGGGTGGGCAGGTTGTCTGCCATCCCTGAACTCAGCCTCGTCCTCTGCAAAGTGAAGGAGGCGTCATCCTTGGCCAACTCCCTTGAATATTATTGTGAGAATAAAGTGACTTTTCTGAAGGAACTTGAAAGTGTTGCAAGCTTCTTACAAAAGCCAGGAGGTGACCTTCACCTCTCTGATGGTATGCCGTGAATGTTTCCTGTTTACTTAGTTTCTTTCCTTTTTTTTTTTTTTGGTTACCGGGGCAGAGGATTGAACCCAGGACCTCGTATGTGGGAAGCAGGCACTCAACTGCTTGAGCCACATCTACTCCCCAGATTAATAGCCTTTTGAGGAAGGCCAGAGAACAGGAGATGTTTCTTTTTCCTTTTGTCATTTTCACCTAGAACTTTCTTCAGTGACAATCCATAGTACCCAAGGCATATGGGGCCAAGCAAGGGCTCAGGTCTGAGACAGGGGTGGAAGTTTTCATCTCCCTTACTCTGGATTTCCTCAAGAAACACATAGGTTTGCCACTTAGTGCGTTTTATTTTTAAAAATTCAGAGATTGTTTTATTACTTTGAAAGACAATTATAAAAACAAAAAACCAATAATAATAATAAAGAAAAGAAAAAGAAAAAATTACGTTGACCCATTGCCACATTTCTAGATCCAAGGTTGAAAGGACAAAATTTTCAGAGATGATTGTGTGAAGTAGCAAGTGCATGCAAAAATATTAGGAAACATATATAAGTGAGGGTAGCAATCTTAAGGTCTATTTCTGAAGTACTTAGAAAGCATGTTTTTAGGTATCGCACAAAGCTTGAGGGATTGCTTCTGTGAAACTGCATCTTAACGTGCATTTAGCAATGACTGAATCTCCATGGCCAGGAATGGAGGAGCAGATTACACCTGTGCCTTACTCGGGTACTATTAGGGAGGAATGACGGGCAGCAGCCCCAGCAGCATTGCCCTGATCAAAACAACTTCCTGAATGTATCTTGCTCTTCCACACAACCTCGGTCTAGCAAGAGCCTTTATTAGTGTTGCAAATGAGCATCAGAGTGACTGCAGGAACCAACAGGCTTGCGTAATGATAATTTCTCTATCAAAATATCAACCTTTTTAAACTCTAAAGACATTTTAAATAAACCTTTGGTTTTAGAATAATTTAAGATTTATAGAAAAATTGCAAAGATAGTACAGAGAGTTCCCATATACAGCACACCCAGTTTCCCCTATTATTAATATCTTGCATCAATATGGTACATTTGTCACAATTAATGAACCAATATTCATACCTTATTATTAACTAAAGTTAGCACTGTATTCAGATTTCCTTAGTTTTTACCTAAAGTCCTTTTCCTGTTCCTGGAGCCCATCAAGATACCACAGTACACTTAGTCATCATACCACTACAGGCTCCTCTTGGCTGGGACAGTTTCTCATATTTTCCTTGTTTTTGATGACCTTGAAAGGTTTGAGGACAACTGGTCAGATATTTTGTAAAATGTCCCTCAATTGGGATTTGTCTGACGTTTTTTTCATGGTTAGACTGGGATTATGGGTTTTGGGGAGGAAGACCACAGAGGTAAAGTGCCATACTCATCCCATCATATCAAGGGTGCATTCTATCAACATGACCTTGACTGTCTCACTAAGGTCATGTATCAGATTTCTCCACTGAAAAGTGACTATTTTTCCCATATCCATATGTGCTCTTTGGAAGGAAGTCAGTATGCTTAAGGAAGAGGGAGTTATGTTCCACCTCTACGATGACAAAGTATCTACATAAATTACTTGGATTCTTCTGCATGGGGGATTTGTTTATTCTCTCCCATTTATTTATTTATTCAATATTTTATTTATATTATGGACTCATGGATATTTACTTTATACTTTGGGTTAAAATCTAATACTATGGTTCCAGTCAATGAAAATGGCAACATAAGATGTTTCAGGATGGCATTCTCTCACAGAATCTTTGAACAACTAGCAAAAACTTGCAGTGCCATCTTCCTCAGACCTCAGAAAAGAGTTAAAGTTTGTACTAATTGGGTGAGTGCTGAATCAAGAAAACATTGCTTTTAAAAAAGGTAGGAGAGGCTCATGGCACCCTTGCTGACCCCTCCCTACTACAGTGTGCAGCCAGCCTGCACTTCCATTGTAGGTCCCTGACCCTGTTCCAGAGGGAGCAGAGTAACTCCTATGTGCATACTTCAGTGCCTGTATGTCTGTGCCAGTCTATCAAGTGGCAACCTGAAAGACTGAACCAGGACATTCGTCTCTGGCTTACCCTCCAAGAACTTGCCCAGCAGGCAGAAGCAGTTTGTGGACAGCTAAAGCAGTTTAATAAACAATTAAGTCAAAATGGCATGGAACAAGGATTATCTGCTTTAAACCAAACAATAGAGCACCTGGAAGGGGAGAAAGTCTATTTCATAGGGAGTGAAAGGGGTATTCAAATTTCTGTATATGGAGGAATTCCTAAGGCCATGAGCAAGCATAAGCTGAGGACAATACTCTATCTCAGAAAAGACAGAGAGGATGCTACATGTCACATTCACCTGAGGCTAATTTATTTATTTTTTCTTTTTCTTTTTCCTTTTTTGAGGTACCAGCGCCAAAGATTGAACCCAGGACCTTATATGTGGAAAGCTGGTACTCCACCACTGAGCTACAGCAGCTCCCTGCTAATTTATTGATAGGAGAACTAAGCTCTGAAGAACACCAGCCAATGCAGAGCCAATTTGCAAAGACAGTGAAAGGTATTTTTTTTTGTATTGGATTGTTTGTTTCTGTTAACCCCTGGCACTCAAGGAAATATCTGTCATATCACTGGCAGGATACAAATTTAAGGAACAGACAACTCAAGAATTAAATCCCGGAGTCAACACTTTAAAATATTAAAATGTACGGTGTTCAACAAAAGATTACAAGAAACAGGAAATGATGGCCCATCCAAAGGAACAAGATAAATATCCAGAAACCATCAACAAAGAAGACCAGACTTTGGGCACACTTGATGAAGACTTTTGAAAAATTATTTTCAATTTGTTCAAAGATAAAAAGTAAAACATGGGGAAGTGGGTGTGGTTCAATTGAGAGAGCTCCCGTTTACCATATGGGAGGCCCCGGATTCGCTTCCCGGAGCCTCCTTGTGAGGGCAGGCCGGCCCGCGCGGCACCGTGGGCTGATGCAGCAAGACCTCACAGCAAGGGGGAGAGAAGCAGACACAGAAAAAACACACAGCGAATGGACACAGCAAACACAAGCAGCAAGGGTGGGGATAAATAAATAAATAAAAATAAATCTTTAAAAAAAATTTTTTTTTAAATTAAAAAAAAAAAAAAGTAAAACATGGAGAAAGAACTAAAGGATATTTAAAAAATGGATAAATAATATGACAATCTCAATAAAGAGAAAGAAATTTTTTAAAGGAGCCAAATGTAAACACTGAACTCAAAGACCACAATGACAAATGAAAAATCCCCTAGAATTTTTCAAAAACAGATGGGAACTGGCAGAAGAAAGAATCAGTGAGATTGAAGACAAGACAATTGAAATGATTCATGCTGAGGAGAAATAAAAAATAACAACAACAAAAATAATAAACAGAGCTTAAGAGACCTGTGGGACACCACTGAGCATATTAGAATATGCATTATTGGAGTCCCAGACAGAGAAGAAAAAGAAAAGGGGGCAGAAAGAATATTCAAAACAACCATGGCATAAAACTTCACAAATTTAATAAAAGACATGAATTTGTACATTCAAGAAACCCAATGAAACCCAAAGAGGATAAACTCAAGGAGAACCACAACTAGATACAAGTAGTAAAACTGTCAAACGACAAGGCCAAGGAGAAAGTTCTAAAAGCTGAAAGGAAAAAGCAGTGTGTTATGTACAAAGGAGTCCCTGTAAGTTTAAGTGCTGATTTCTCATCAGAAACCATGGAGGCAAGAAGACAGTTTAACTGAGAGAAAACAATTGCCAACCAAAAAATTTACATCCAGTAAGACAGTGTTTCAAAAATGAGGAAGAGGTTAAGACATTCAGCATGAAGAAACAAACACTTCTGATAAAGATAGCCATATGGGTAATTAGAAATGCCAGTACTATTGTGTTGTATTTTTTTGTATATAGTTCTACTTTTTACTTCTTATAGGTTGTAAAATGCAAATGCATCAAAAGTAATGCTATAGTGAGCGGATGTAGCTCAAGTGGTTGAGTGCCTACTTCCCATGTATGAGGTCCCAGGTTTGATCCCTAGTACCTCCTAAAAACAAACAAAAACAAACAAGCAAAAAAATCAACTCTCATTGGGGAGTGGATGTAGCTTGGTGGTTGAGCACCTGCTTCCCATGTACAAGGTCCTGGGTTCAATCCCCAGTACATCCTTTAAAAAATAAAAATAAAATTTAAAAGTAATGATATATTCATGCTTTTGAATATACGATGTGTAAAGATCTAATTTGTAACAAGTATAACAAAAAAGTTGAGGGGCAGAGAGGTATAGAACAGTGTATGTTCATGCTATTGAAGTTGAGTTGAATAAAATCAAACATGATGTTAGGCTGTTAACTTTAAGCCCCATGGTAACCACAAAGAAAATATATGGAAAATTTATACAGAAAGAAATGAAAAGGGACTCAAAATGGTAAAATACAAAACCAAATAAATATGAAAGTAGGCATTAACAGAAGAATTGAGGGACAAAAGAAAGGTATAAGACTTACAAAGACCAAAGAGCAAACTGGCAGAAGGAAATCCTATATTATCAGTAGTAACATTAAGTGTAAATAGTTCAAACTTTCCAGTCAAAGGCAGAGATTGGTAGAATGAATAAAGAAGTATGACCCAACTATATGCTATTTACAAGAGGCTCACCTTAAATTCAAAGACACAAGTAAATTGATAGTGAAAGGTTGGTAAAATATACCACGCAAATAGTAACAACAAGGAGCTGGGTAATTATACTAATATTAGATAAAATAGACTTTAAGTCAAAAACTGTTATGAGGGACAAAAAAAGTTACTATATACTGATAAAGGGGTCAATTCAACAAGACATAACAATTATAAATATATATGCAGCTAAAGGTAGAGCACCAAAACATATGGAGCAAATATTGACAGACTTGAAGAGAAAAATAGACAGTTCTACATTAATACTGGGAAATTTCAATATACCACTTTCAATGATGAACAGATCATTTAGACAGAAAATCAATAAGGAAATAGAAAACTTAAATGATACTCTAGTCTAAACCAACTAGATCTATATAGAACATTTCACCCAATAGCAGCAGAATGCACATTCTTCCCTAACGCACATGGATCATTCTCTAGGGTAGACCATATGTTAGGTTACAAAACAAGTCTCAATAAAGTCAAAAATATTGAAATAATACAATGTATCTTCTCTAACCACAATGGAATGAAGCTAGAAATCAATAACAGGGGGGAAAATGGAAAATTAAACAGTGTACTCTTAAAAAACAAATCACAATAGAAATTAGGAAACATCTTCAGGCAAATGAGAATGAAAACACAAAATGTCAAAACTTATAGGATCCAGCAAAGGCTGGGCTGAGAGGGAAATTTATAGCTCTAAATACTCACATTAGAAAAGAAGAAAGAGAGAGCTGCAATGAACAAGAGGAACCAGGTGTCGTACGTGCAGCACACCAAACAGGCATTCCTAGCTCATTTCAAGGAAAGGGTCTGCTACAGGGAAGGGCCCACTACTGAGACCAAGAGAATCCAGCCTCAGCTCCCAGAGAAAGATGATGATAACAGTGACAAAGAAGATGAACAGCCCCAAGTGGTGATTTTTTAAAAAGGGAGACCTATCAGCTGAAGAAGTCATGAAAATTAAAGCACAGTACAGGCTGCCAAAGCAGTGATTTCTGAGAAGCTTCCATGACAAAGAAAATACATTGCTGCTGTACCAGGAGGGTCACGTGTTCTGAGTCCACATGGAGAGGACACAGAAGCTTCCCAACCTCGCCCTATGCTTCTCTTCTTTTGGCTTCTTCTTATTTGTATCCTTTTACTATAATACAACTATAATCAAGAGAAAAAAAGAAGAAAGATATCAAATCAGAGACCTCATCTCACACTGGAGGATCTAGAAAAAGAAGAGCAAACTAAACCCAAAGCAAGTAGAAGGAAGGAAATAACAAAAAATAGAGCAGAGATAAATGAAATAGCAAATTAAAAAAAAAAAAAAAAACAATAGAAAGAAACAATAAAACCAAAAGTTGATTCTTTGAAAAGATCAATAAAATCGACAAACCTTTAGTTAGACTGACAAAGAATAAAAGAGAGATGGCACAAATAACCAAAATCAGAATTGAAAGGGGTGACATTACTACCAACCCCACAGAAATAAAAAGAGGATACTATGAACAACTGTACATCAACAAATTAGATAACCTAGATGAAATGGAAAAATTGCTATAAACACACAAACTGCCTACGCTTACTTAAGAAGAATAGAGTATCTCAACAGAACAATAACTAGTAAAGAGATTAATCAGTAATTAAAAAAAAAAACACACCAAACCTCCCAACAAAGAAAAACCCAGGACCAGATGGCTTCACAGGGGAATTTTACCAAACATTCCATGAAGAATTAACTAACACCTATCCTGCTCAAATTCTTCCAAAAAATTGAAGAGGGGGAAACACTCCCTAACTCATTCTGAGGCCATCATCCTAAAACCAAAGCCAGATAGATACCACAAGAAAAGAAAATAACAGATCAATATTGAGTATAATATAGATGAAAAAATCCTCAACAAAATACTAGCAAAGCATATCTAACAGTATGTTAAAAGGAATTATACACCATGATCAAGTGGGATTTATCCCAGGTATACAAAAGTGGTTCAACATGAGAAAATCAATTAATGTAATCACCACATTAATAAAATGAAGGAAAAATCACACACTCATCTCAATTGATGCAGAAAAGTCATTTGACAAAATCCAGCACCGCTTCTTGATCAAAACACCTAAAAAACTAGGAATAGAGGGAACCTTCCTCAACATGATAAAAGGCTTATATGAAAAACCCACAGCTAACATCTTACTCAATGGTGAAAGACAGAATGCTTTCCCTCTAAGATCAGGAGCAAGATACCCACTGTCACCACTGTTATTCAACACTGTAGTGAAAGTTCTAGACAGAGTAATTAGGCAAGAAAAAAAAAAAGGCATTCAGATTGGAAAGGAAGAAGTGAAACTTTCCCTATTTGCAGATGGCATGATCCTATATATTGAAAATCCTGAAACGTCCATGACAAAGCTACTAAAGCTAATAAATGAATTCAGCGAAGTGGTGGGGTACAAGAGCAACACACAAAAGTCAGTCGTGTTTCTGTACAACAGTAACAAACAATCTTAAGAGGAAATCAAGAAAAAATTCTATTTGCAATAGCGTCTAAAAGAATCAAATAGCTAGGCATAAATTTAACCAAAGGACTTATACATGGAAAACTACAAAACATTGCTAAAAGAAATCAAAGAAGAAGACCTAAATAAATGGAAGGACATTCTGTGTTCATGAATTGGAAAATTAAATATTGTGAAGTTGTCAATTCTACCCAAAGTGATTTACAGATTCAATGCAATCTCAATCAAATTCTAACAGCCTTCTTTGTAGAAATGGAAGAGCCAGTCATTGAATTTATATTCAAGGGTAAGAGGCCCCAAATAGCCAGACACATCTTGAAAAAGAACAAAGTTAGAGGACTCACACATCCTGATTTTAAATCTTTTTAGAAGCCTCCAATAATTAAAACAGCATGGCATGGGCAGAAGGACAGACATAGACCAATGGGATCAACTGAGAGTTCAGAAACCAACCCTCACATCTATGGCCAAATGACGTTTTTGTTTTTTTTTTATTGCCAATTGACTTTTGACAGGGGTGCCAAGTCCACTCAATTGAGAAAAAATCGTCTCTTCAACAAATGGTATTGGGAGAAGTGGATATACATATGCAAAAGAGTGAAAATGGACTCCTACTTCACACAATATAAAAAATTAATTCAAAATGGGTCAAAGACCTAAATATAAGAACCAGAACTTTAAAACTCCTAGAAGAAAACACAGGGAAGCATCTTGAGAACCTTGCGTTAGGCAATAGTTTCTTACACTTTACACCAAAAGCACAAGCAACAAAATAAAAAATAGATCAGTGGACTAAATCAAATTTTAAAACTTTTGTGCATCAAAGGACTTCATCATGAAAGTAAAAAGATAACCTACAGATAAGAGAAAAAATTTGGAAATCATATATCAAAAATATTTAAAGAAATCCTACAATTCAACAACAAAAAAGCTAACAACCCAGATTAAAAATGGACAAAAGACTTCAATAGAAATTTCTCCAAAGAAGGTATACAAATGGCCAAAAAGCACATGGAAATATGTTCAGCATCATTAGCCAGTAAGGAAATGCAAATCAAAACCATAATTATATACCTTTTTACACTCAGTTGAAAGGCTACTATTAAAAAAACAACAACAGAAAATAAGTGTTAGAGAGGATGTGGCAAAATAGGAACAGTTGTACATCATTGGTGGGAAGGTAAAATGGTGCAGCTGCTGTGGAAAATAGTTTGGCATTTCCTCAGATAGTTAAGTATTACCACATGAACTGACAATTTGGGAGTATATAACCCCCAAAATGAAAGCAGCAACTCAGATATTTGCACACTGATGTTCATAGTGGCATTATTCACAATTGCCAAAAGATGGAAGCACCCCAGTGTCCATCAACAGATGAATGGATAAACAATATGAGGTATATCCATATAATAGAATATTATTCAGGCTATAAAAAGGAATGAAGTTCTGATACATGTGACAACATGGATGAACTTGAAGACATCATGTGAAGTAAGCCAGACACAAGAAGGCAAATATTGTATGATCTCATTGATTATGAATTTGCCTATTCTAATTATTTCATAACAATAGTCAGAAACTGGAATACAGATTGCCAGGGACCAGGATGGGGGTAGGGAGTGGGCAGTTAATGCTTACTTGGTATACAGTTTCTGTTTGGGGAGATGAAAAAGTTTTGGTTGGTAAAGGGGAAATTTTAGTTTGTATATATGATAATGAATAAAAAAATTTTTAAAAACCCATAGGACTGTACAACACAAGCAGTGAACCCTAATGTAAACTATGGACTATAGTTAACAGTATAATTATAATAATATTGTATCATCAATTGTAACAAAAGTACCACAGTAATGCAAAGTGATAATAATAGGGAAAAACACATGTGTGAGGGAGGTATATGCCAACTCTGTATTTTTCTCCATGGATTTTCTGTAAACCTACAACTTCTCTAATTTAAAAAAAAAAAATCCAGTACTATGTTTTCAAATTTTTCTTACTCTCCCTTTAACGGCTGGGAACTCTTTCAGTGTGCTCCTTTGTCCCTTTGACATACTCCCATTGTGGTGCTTTTTTAAAGCACTACCTTGCTTTCTGGCACTATCCAAGGCTCGACTCATTTTATATATCCCTTGCCCCAGTCTTAGAATCAGCCATTTTTCCAAGAAGTTTAGTTCATCTTATTGGAGAATAGTCTTAGAAATCAAGACTTGTTTCTACTTGGATTTTGTTGACTTAGCAAGGAAATATATAGTTTGCACTAACCTGTGTTCATACACATATCTGTAAATATTTCTATATGTGTCCAAATTCACCCATATTAAGCTAAACATTGATTCATATTGGTGTCTCCATTCTAGTCATTACATGGATCATTCTAGCTCCCTCCCCTTGCTTATCTGTAATCTCGCACTTCAACTGTGAGAAACCTGGTTCTTACCATCCCCCATCCATTTATTAATTGTTCACTTCCAATATACATGTATAGTGGTTTCCAAATTGTTAAACTGTACCCCTTTGGGAGGCAACTTTATCAATTACAATACATTCTTATGTACAGTTCCTTTTGCCTTAAGTCTTGCAGTTTCCACTGGTTTCAAAAGTTACTTAGGACTTTCAGGCGATTCCAGGAAGATAGTGGACAAGTAAGACACGGGAATCTCTTCTCCAGAAAAATAGCTAGAGGACAGACTGAAACAGCCCCCCAAAAGATCTTCTAGGGTTTAGGACAGCAGGTGAAGACTGCACACCACCCAGAGGAGAGAGGGACAAAAGAGGGAAATTGCGACAACAGAACCGTGAGTTGGAAAAGCGGTGGCTGCTGCTGCCAGCATCCTCCCCCACGCTAAAGACTCTTTAGAAATCTCAGGCCTCTGGGCCTGTGACTACAGACAAAGTAGGCTCCAGGGATCTACCACCCCAGGAAAGGGGAGAGAGAAGGACACAACCTAAGGCTGACTCAGCTTCTGACCCACAAATTTGGTCTGCTGTGCCCCACAAGCCCTTCCAGGCCAGGTGAGACCACACAGTGGTTAGCACTGGAAGCCAGCAAAGGACTGGAGAAATCCAACTGACCCTTGCAATCTCCCTCTAGTCTAGCCTGGACTAATTGTTGAGGACTCCACAGAAAAGGGGAGAGAGAAGGACACAGCCTAAGGCTGACTCAGTTTTTGACTCACAAATTTGGTCTGCTGTGTTCCAAGAGCCCTTCCAGGCCGGGTAGGGCTGCACCATTGTTTACCTTGGAACCTACAAGGGGCTAAAGATATACAAACATCCCAATCTCCTTCTCTACTAACAGGGACTGATTGCTGAGGACTCAGAGGGGAGTGGAAATATTTCCCAGCTGGGAAAAGGGAGGGGGCTACCAGAGAAGGCTGGAGAACTGTCTCAGAGAAAATTTGAATTACAAGGCTCCTAGCCTCCACACAGGAAGATGTATCACATTGATCTGGTCTATGTTGCAACAAATACACTCCGACCAGGCATTGAACTGAGAGCTGTCAAAGACCGTCATCTCCTGGCAGACCAAGAAAGTGCATGAAAGAAAATTAAAAATAAGTAGGAGAGGCTTTTCCTGGCGTCTATAGCCTCCCTGCCCAAGGCCCTAGGAAATGACTCTACAACCAATTACTGGGTCCAGTTCTCAGTTTTGAGGAACCAGCAGGACAATCCTAACAATCCAGGTCAAGCCAAAAATCAAAGAGCTGTGATAACTCACAGCCTCCTGCCACTAAATCTCTATAAAAGAGAAAGAGATTGAGCATCTGAGTAAACTACATCCTAACCAGATGCCTAAATACCAGCAAAAAATTATGAGCCATACTAAGAAAATAGAAGACATGGCCCAAGAAAAGGAATACATCAAAGTCACAGAAGAGGTGCAGAATTTGAAAGAACTAATCAACGAGATGAGAACAAATTTCCAAAATCATATTAATGAGTTGAAAGACAATATAGTTAAAGAGATAAATGACATCAAGAAGACAATGAGTGGATGCAAAGAAGAATTTGAAATCTTGAACAGAAAAGTAGCAGAACTCATGGGAATGAAAGACACAATAGGTGAGATCAAAAACACATTTGAGGCATACAACAGCAGACTTGAAATGATAGAAGAAAGAATAAGTGATGTTGAAGACAGAACAGCTAAAATTGAAGAGAGAAAAGAATGGAAAAAATTGAACAGGAGCTCAGAAAGTTGAATGACAACACAAAATGCAACAACATACATGTCATGGGAGTTCCTAAGAGGAAGAGAGGGGAAAGGGGGCAGAAAGAGTATTTGAGGAAATAATAGCTGAAAATTTCCCAACTCTCACGAAAGAAATGAACTTACATGTCCAAGAAGCACACCATACCCCAAAAAGAATAAATCCAAACAGACCTATGCCAAGACACATACTACTCAGAATGTCAAATATCAAAGATAAAGAGAAAATTCTCACAGTAGCAAGGGAAAAGCAAACGATCACGTACAAGGGACATCCAGTAAGAGTGCAGATTTCTTTTCGGAAGCCATGGAGGCAAGAAGACAGTGGTATGATGCAATTAGGAAACCAAAAGAGAAAAACTGCCAGCCGAGAATTCTTTATCCAGCAAAACTGTCCTTCAAATATGAAGATGAGTATAAAATATTCACAAACAAACAGAAACTAAAAGAGTTTACAAAAAAGAATCCACCTTTGCAGGAAATATAAAGGAAGCCTTAGAACCTGAAAGAAAAAGACAGGAGAGAAAGGCTTAGGAGAAAGATTAGCAGAATGGATAACCAAAAGAGTAAAAAGACAGACAAAAACAAGATGGCATATGAAAACCAAAGAATAAAATGGAGGAAGTAAAGAGTGCATTTACAGTAATATCATTGAATGTGAATGGATTAAATTCCCCAATCAAAAGATACAGGCTGATAAAATGGATAAAAAAGCATGAGCCATCCATATGCTGCTTACAGGAAACTCACTTTAGACCCAGGGATATAAACCGGTTGAGAGTGAAAGGTTAGAAAAAGATACTACACACTAATAGTAATCAGAAAAGAGCAGGGGTACTAATATCAGACAAAACAGACTTTAAATGCAAAAATGTTATAAGAGATAGAGAAAACCATTATATATTAATAAAAGGGATTATCCACCAGGAAGATGTAACAGTCATAAATATCTACGCACCTAACCAGGGTGCCCCAAAATACATGAGACAAACTCTGGCAGAACTGAAGGGAGAAATAGACATTTCTGCAATAATCATTGGAGACTTCAACACCCCACTCACATCATTAGATAGAACAACTAGACAGAAGATCAACAAGGAAACAGAGAACTTGAACAACATGATAAACAAGTTAGACCTAACAGACATATACAGAACACTGCATCCAAACTCAGTGGGTTACACATTCTTCTCAAGTGCCCACGGATCTTTTTCCAGGATAGACCACATGTTAGGTCACAATGCAGCTCTCAATAAATATAAAAAGTTTGAAATTATACAAAGCACCTTCTCAGATCATGATGGAATGAAACTAGATATCAATAATAGACAGGAAAAAAGTAAATTCACAAATGTGTGGAGACTGAACAACACACTCCTAAATAATCGATGGGTCAAAGAAGAAATTGCAAGTGAAATTAGTAAATATATTAAGACAAATGAAAATCAGAACACAACGTATCAAAACTTATGGGATACAGCAAAGGCAGTCTTGAGAGAGAAATTTATAGCCCTGAATGCCTATATTAAAAAACAAGAAAGAGCTAAACACAAAGATTTAACTGAACAACTAGAGAAATTAGAAAAAGAACAGCAAACCAATCCCAAAGCAAACAGAAGGAAAGAAATAATAAAGATTAGAGCAGAAATAAATGAAAATGAGAACAGAAAAACCATAGAGAAATCAACAAAACCAAAAGCTGGCTGTTTGAGAAGATCAATAAAATTGACAAACCCCTCGCTAGACTAACAAAGAAAAAAAGAGAGAAGATGCAAATAAATACAATCAGAAATGAAAGGAGGGATGTTACAAATGACCCCACAGAAATAAAAAGAATCATAAGAGGATATTATAAGAAACTATATGCCAACAAATTAGACAACCTAGATGAAATGGACAAATTCCTAGAAATGCACAACCAACCTACACTGCTGCTACAAGAAATACAAAAACTTAACAAACCAATCACATTTAAGGAGATTGAATCCATCATCAAAAATCTCCCAGCAAAGAAAAGTCAAGGACCAGATGGCTTCACAGGTGAATTCTACCAAGCATTTCAAAAAGAATTAACACCAATCCTCTTTAAACTCTTCCAAAAAATTGAAGGAGGGAAAATTACCCAAAACATTTTATGAAGCCAACATCACCCTAATACCAGAGCCAGATAAAGATTCCACAAGAAAAGAAAATTACAGACCAATCTCTCTAATGAAAATAGATGCAAAAATTCTCAACAAAATACTTGCCAATCGAATCCAACAGCATTTCAAAAGACTTATACATCACGACCAAGTGGGATTTATTCCTGGTATGCAAGGCTGGCTCAACATAAGAAAATCAATCAATGTAATACACTACATTAACAAACTGAAGGAAAAAAAACACATGATCATCTCAATCGATGCAAAAAAGGCATTCGACAAAATCCAGCATATTTTTTTGATGAAAACACTTCAAAAGATAGGAATAGAAGGAAAATTTCTCAATATGATAAAAGGCATATATGAAAAACCCACAGCCAACATCATACTCAATGGGGAAAGGTTGAAAGCTTTCCCTCTACGATCGGGAACAAGACAAGGATGCCCACTGTCACCGTTGTTATTCAATATTGTACTAGAAGTTCTAGCTGGGGCAATTTTGTCTGAAAAATTAAAGGCATCCAAATAGGAAAAGAGGAAATAAAATTCTCCCTGTTTGCAGATGACATGATCCTGTACTTAGAAAACCCTGAAGTATCCACAACAAAGCTACTTGAGCTAATAAATGGGTTCAGCAAAGTGGCAGGATACAAGATCAACAAGCAAAAATCCGTAATGTTTTTGTACATTAGTACTGAACAACCTGAGGAGGGAACCAGGGGGAAAATTCCATTTTCAATAGCAACAAAAAGACTCAAATACCTAAGAGTTAATTTTACCAAAGAAGTACAGGACCTCTATGCAGAAACTACAAAACAATGTTAAAATTTAAAAAGACCTGAAAAAATGGAAAGACATTCCATGTTCATGGATTGGAAGAATAAATATCGTGAAGATGTCAATCTTACCCAGACTGATTTATAGATTCAATGCAATACCAATCAAAACCCCAACAGCTTACTTTACAGAATTAGAGAAGGCAGTTACCAAATTCATCTGGAAGGGTAAGTGCACCTGAATAGCCAAAAGCATTCTAAAAAAGAAGAGCAATGTGGGAGGAATTTCACTGCCTGACTTTGAAACATATTACAAAGCTACAGTGGTCAAAACAGCATGGTACTGGCATAAAGATAGACACATCCATCAGTGGGAAAGAATTGAGGACCCCAAAATAAACCCTCACCTATACAGTAAACTGGTTTTTGACCAACCTACCAAGTCCATGCTAACGGGACAAAACAGTCTCTTCAACAAATGGTGTTGGGAGAACTGGTTGTCTATAACCAAAAGAATGAAAGAGGACCCTTATCTCACCCCCTATACAAGAATCAACTCAAAATGGATCAAAGACCTAAATATAAAAGCCAGGACCATAAAACTACTAGAAGAAAATGTAGGGAAACATCTTCAAGACCTTGTAGTAGGTGGTGGTTTCTTGGCTCTTACACCCAAAGCATGTGCAACAAAAGAAAAAAATAGATAAATGGGACCTTCTCAAAATTAAACACTTTTGCACCTCACAGGACTTTGTCAAAAGGGTGAAAAAGCAGCCAACACAATGGGAAAAAATATTTGGAAATCACATATCCGATAAGGGTTTAATATCCAGGATATATAAAGATATGTTACAACTCAACAATAAAAAGACAAACAGCCCAATTTAAAAATGGGCAAAAGACTTGAATAGACGTTTCTCCAAAGAAGAAATACAAATGGCAAAAAAACACATGAAGAAATGCTCAACATCACTCATGATTAGGGAAATGCAAATCAAAACTACAATGAGATATCTTTTCACACCTATCAGAATGGCCACTATTAAAAAGACAGAGAACTACACGTGTTGGAGAGGATGTGGAGAGATAGGGACACTTATTCACTGTTGATGGGAATGCAAAATGGTACAGCCACTGTGGAGGACTGTTTGGCAGTTCCTAAAGAAGTTGAATATAGACTTGCCATGTGACCCAGCAATACCACTACTGGGTATATACCCAGAAGAATTGAGAGCAGTGACACGAACAGACATCTGCATACCGGTGTTCATAGCAACATTATTCACCATTGCCAAAAGTTGGAAACAACCCAGGTGTCCATCAACAGACGAATGGATAAACAAACTGTGGTCTATTCACACAATGGAATATTATGCAGCTGTAAGAAGAAATGAAGTCGTAAAGCATATGACAACATGGATGAACCTGGAGGACATTATGTTGAGTGAAGCAAGCCAGACACAAAAGGACAAATACTGTATGAGTAAGTTACTATGAACCAAATATATTGTGTAACATATTGTTTGATTCAAAAAAAATTTTATATGTGTCCAGTACATTTAATTGAGAAATGTATACATTTATTCATCTGTGTTTACTTTTTCATTTTCAATTGTTTATATTTTCAATTATTAAATGTACAAAATAAAGTAAAAAAAAAAACATAAAAAAAGATGACTTTCAAAAAAGACCAAAAAAATAAATAAAAAGTTACTTAGGTCAGCCTCTTCCCCTGCCCCCAGTGAGGTTATTTCATAAAACTGAATTTGTAATACACTTAGATTATTTTGTAATACTCTGCATTCCATTCTGAGATCCTCTGACTCCTAAATGCTTTTTAAAACTTTGCATGCATTGGGGTCACTCTTTGTGCTGTAAAGTTCTATGGGTTTTGACAAATGCATAGTGTCATGTATCCAACATTACAGTATCATACAGAATAGTTTCATTGCCCTAAAAAATCTCCCATGCTTAACTTATTCAACCCTCTCTTTCCCAAAGTCCCTGGCAACCACTTATCTGTTTACTGTTTCTATAGTTTTTCCTTTCCAAAATGCCATATAAATAGAATTATACAATTAGACTGGCTTCTTTCACTTAGTGATATGCATTCAAGATTCAATTTTTTTGTATGGCTGTCCAGCTCACTCCTTTTTAATCACTAAATAGTATTTCATTGTGTGAATCTACCACAGTTTGTTTTTCCATTTACTCATATTGAAGGACATCGTCAGTTTCCAGTTTGGGGCAATTATGAATAAAGCTACCATAAACATTGACGTGCAGGTTTCTGTGTGAACGTAAGTTTTCAAATCAGTTAGGCAAATACCTAAGAGCACGATTGCTGGATCAGAGAGTAAGACTATGTTTAGCTTTGTAAGAAACTATCAAATTGTCTTCCAAAGTGGCTGTACCATTTTTCATTCTTACCAGCAATGAGTGAGAGATTCCACATCCTCGCTAGCAACTGGTATTGTCAGTTCTTTGGATTTTAGCCATTCTAATAGGTGTGTAGTAGTAGCTCACTGTTGTTTCAATTTGCATTTCCCTAATGACAAATGATGTTGAGCATCTTTTTACATGGTTCTTTGCCACCTATATATGTTCTAAAGATAATTTTTAGATAATTCTAAAAATAATTTTTATTTTTAAATAGTTTTAAACCTACAGAAAAGTTGCAAGTACAGTACAAAGAAATCCTTTATTCCTGCAGAGTATGATAAGTTGCCAGCATAGCATGCCCTATCACTCCCTAATACTTAAGTGTGTATTTCCTACAAAGACAGTCTCTTAAATAACCACAACGCAACAGACAATTAGAAAATTAACATTACATTCGCAATATCTCCTCCTCAGATGCTGTTCAGGTTTCACCAGTTGTTTCAACAACATCCTTTACAGCAAAAGGATCGAGTTCAGAGTCACATGATGCATTTGTCATGTCTCTTTAGTCTCCTGCAATCTGGAACCTGTTTCATAGTCTTTCCTTGGCTTTCAGCACCTTATATGTTTGAAGATTACAGGTAGTTATTTTGTAGAATGTCCCTCAGTTTGGTTTGGTTGATGTCTTCTCATGTTTAGATTCAGATTATGCATTTTTGGCAGGAACATCATTGAGGTGACTCTGTGCCCTTCTTGTTGCATCTTATCAGATCCCAAATCTTTCAAATTGTCCCATTACTGATGATGCTAACTTTATTGAGGAATATCTGCATGTGCCAAGCCTCTCCACTGCACGATTACTCCTCCTGCCTTTGTAATTAATAAGCATTTTGTGAGGAAGTGCTTTGAGACTAGGTAAATAGCTCATTCCCTGTCAAACCCTCACCCACCAGTTTTAGCACCCACTGATGATTTGGATGAATTAATTATTTCTGTGAAGGTTTTCAAATGGTGATTTTCTCACTCCAACGTTACGTATACAGTTGGCATTCTATGGTAAGGAAGAACATTTTCTTCACCCCATGTATTTATTTATGTAAGCGTGGACTCATGGATTTCTGTTTTAGTCAGTGGATTATAATTACCCTAGATTTGGCCACTGGGACCCCCTTTAAGCTGGGCTTTGTGTCCTTATCTCCATCATGCTATGAGCATACCAGACATGGGAGGAAAAGAGCCTGTAGATATTTCCAGCTCTTGGCTGTTGAATCAACCCTCGATTTTGTTTCTTCCTAGCTGAGGTCCCAGACATTGTGGGACAGAGGCAAGTCATCCTTGCTGTGCCCTGTCTGAATTCCTGACTCCACAAAATCCATAAGCATAATAAAATGGTTATTGTTTTAAGATTTTTATTGGATGCTGGAGGAAAGCAACCCTTATTGTACAGTGGAAGAAAGTTTGGCAAAACTGTTGCCAGTGGTAATAAATTTTTTTTTAAAAATGGTAGGAGCGGGTTTAGTTCAGTGGTTGAGCATGTGTTTCACATGTACAAGGTCCCAGCTTCAATCCCTGGTACCTCTGGAAAAAAAAAAAAGTATCTGATGAACCAATGAATCTGGCTAAGGAGATTTCATCCATGCAGAGTGTTGAAAGTATCATCTGATTTCTTTTAGCCGAGTATGGGCAGAGAGCTGAGCTAAAGAGAGAAACAGGGAAGCGGGTGTGGCTCAATGGATAGAGCCCCCGTTTACCATATGGGAGGCCCCGGATTGGCTTCCCCAGGCCTCCTTGTGAGGGCAGGCCTTCCGGCCCGCATGGTGGGGTAGGCTGATGCAGCAGGACCTCACAGCAGGAAGTGGGTGTGGCTCAATCAATAGAGCCCCCGTTTACCATGTGGGAGGCCCCGGGTTCGCTTCCCGGGGCCTCCTTGTGAGACCAGGCCAGCCCGCGCAGCGCGGTGGGCTGATGCAGCAAGACCTCACAGCAAGGGGGAGATAAGCAGACACAGAAAAAACACACAGCGAATGGACACAGCGAGCACAAGCAGCAAGGGGGGGATAAATAAATAAATAAATAAATAAATAAATAAATCTTTAAAAAAAATAAAGAGAAACACTCAGTTTTCAAGCAGAACTTGCAATTCAGGACTAGCTGGGTACACAAATAAAACTTTCTCATTCCAAGTTTCTTCCAAGAGAATCTTCTCAAGGTAAGAAAGAGCCTTAGGGCAAAGGTCAAATTCAGGGCACTGTCAGGAAAACATGTCAGGGTACAGGTGAAGTCAGGAGTCTGACTGTAAGACTCTTTATTAAGGCTCCAGAAAAACTTAAGTTGGTGCCTTGCAGACCCTTTCAACCAGACAAAAGGCCCTCTAAGGTCCTAAGAACTTGCAGACGCTCTGTGTTAAATGACAGGGCTGCTAAGAATCTCAAGGGCATTGTCCCACAGGAACTTCATGGGGACCCCAAAGAAGGGCTTATTTTGAAGAGATTTGTGAGTATGGCTTTTGTTCAAGTGGATGATAAATTGAAACAGCAGAAATGCACAGTGGTTTTAAAGGAATTATATTAGCTTGGACAGAAAGGACAAAGCCAAAATAAAAAGAGGCCTTGGGACTCCCATACTTTTATGGGCAGGAAGGAGGTTCAGAAAGCTACTTAACTGCCATTTCTTATGGAACAGAAAGGAGGACTCAGAGAGCAGAGCCGATAGCCATGGGAAACAACTCCCAAGGAGTAAGACCGATCCCTAAGGAACTGCAGCATGTGCCCTGATGGATTTCAGCATTTCAGTTGTCCAATTATTCATACGTGTCTCCTGTTTTCTCCCTATCCCACTATTGATGTTTGGGTGGAGAGGCAGAAAGTTTGTTCCTTTAGTTCCCAGATCTTCAAATTGAGAAGAGTACCCAAGGAACCACACCTAAGAAGCCTCATTCATACCTGGAATCGATTAATATAAAGAAATCCTGGACTTTGAACCTGAGTCTGATGCTATAATGGGATGAGGCTTTTGGGGGACTTGGAAGAGGTGGGCATTTTGGGTAAGAACAATAGCTCCCACCCACGGGCTCTTCTACTAAGTGATCTTGCCATTCCACCATCTAGGGTGGAGTCTAATTCTCCGTATTTTAATCTATGACTGCTTCAGCCAATAGGAAGTGACACTGTAACTTCCAAGGCTAGGTTATAAAAAGAATGCAGCTTCTGCCTTGTTTGCTGGAACTCACACTTGGAGCCCTGAGCTGCCACGTAAGAAGCTAGACCACCTTAAGTCTACCATGCTGGAAGGAAGTCCAAGCCACATGGAACCACATGTAGGCATCATGACTTTCCAGCTGAGGCTCCAGGCATTATAGAGCAGTGACATGTCAAGCCCATTGTGCCTGTCTGAATCCCAGCCTCACAGAATCTGTGATCGCATTCACTATGTTTGGGGCAGTTTGTTACACAGTAGAAGATGGATTGATGCATGAATGGGTGAGTGAGGAAGCAAGTGTAGTCAAATATTAATTATGGAACCTATGTGGTAGATGTTTGGGTGTCCACTATCAATTCTTTCAACTTGTCTGTATATTTGGAAATTTTCACAATATAATGTTAGTGGGGAGGGAAGGAAGAAGAACCACTGTGAATAATGGAGAAAGCCCTGGCTGACATATACTGCGTATGGCAATGTGTTGGGCCCTGTGCCAAGGACTTTAACATTCATTGTCTCATTTAATCTTCTCAGGAACCCAATAGGTTGGTGCTGTCATTTCCTCCAGGTGAGGAAACTGAGGCAGAGAGAGGTTAAGTCATTTACCTAAAGTAACAATGTCACTGAGTAGTAGATGCAGGACTGCAGCTCAGGTATGTGTGATTCCGTAAGTGATGCTCTTTACATCCTAGCTCTAGAGCACCAGGATTCCTGCCCACCCTCCCTCATCCACTTCTTTAATAGACGGAGAAAATTAAAATAGGCAACAAATGGCTTCTAATGACTCCTTAATTTTTACACTCCTCCAGTACTGGATTCTAATAGGAAGAAAAAGTTCTTTTAAATTCTCTTCCTTCAGGGATGGATTGTCCCCTTCCTAACCTCCTTGGCAGTTGCACTTTCTTTCCAGTTGCTAAGAAAAGCTCCCTCATGTATGGGGCTCCAAAAATGGAAGAAAGTTGTAATGTTTATTGTCTCCTTTCCTTCTCACTGTACCCTGGAGGTAGGACAGGCCCGTTTTTTTAATGAATGAGCACACTGCGCAGCTCAGAGACCTTAAATAAGTTGGCTGAGATCACACAGGATTAAGGACAGGGACAAGTCTTGCACCCAGTCTGCTGGCTCCAAGTCCAGTGCTTTGAGCTCTCCTCGCACTTAACCGGGCCCCAGACTCGTTTCCCGCCAAACCCAGCTCAGCGAATGGGCTGCACTTGCTCTCAGGTGCCCGTGGTTTCTGAGGATGTTTTCCAGACCTTAGTACTTGCAGACCTCAGTACTGACGTGGCGCGATCCTGAAGACCTTTTGAGCAGGCGAGCAGAAATTAGGGCCAGCTGCGGACATTCACTCCTGGCCACCTACGCGGCTTCTTGAAAAAGGATGTTTTCCATCCAGGGTTCGGTTCCAACCGAGGGCGTGTGAGACGCCTGGGTGCCCCATCCTGTGCTTCGCTGTGGCCCTGGGGATAGCCACGCCCCTAGGGAAGCCAGGGGAGCACCTGGGCACACCCATCTTCCCCCAGACTGCGGAGAAGAGGCCTTGACCTTGCGGGCTGCGGGTCCGCAGGCTGGGCAGGGGCCCGCCGGCCTCCCGCGTGCCCTGGCACCACCCCCAGGCCGGAGCTGCAACCCTGCCCACGCTGGCCGGAGGCTGCCTGAGCCCCTGACCCGAGGTCCCGGGCTTGCTCTGGCGGCTCCTGGCGCCGCCCCTACGCAGCCCCCGCTGGGCAGCCCCAGCCCCTCTGTAATGGCTTCGGGCGAGGAGATGGCCGCCTCCCCCACCCCCGTCACACGTTTGGACGATGAAACTGCGCCCAGAGAGGTAGAGTAACCGGGCCGAGGCTGCTCAGGCGGGGAGTGGCCAGGCCGCGACGCAATCCCCCGGCCCCGCCCGGGCCACCCCGTCGCGCTGCGCTCCCGGCCCACGAGGGACTAGCGGAGCCGGGCTCGCCGTGGGGCCTCCCCGCGGGCTTTCCCCACAGCGCCGCGGCCCAAGGTTGTCGTCTCCGCCTGAGGTCACCTAACCGCTCCAGCAGGCCTTTCTGGACATTATTGGGGGCGCGGAGACAACTGCTCGGCAGCCGCTTAAGGCCGGAGACCAAAGCGGGGATCCAGTGTGCAGGCAACCGGGCTCCCCCCGGGGTCGCCACCTTTTCCCTCCCCGCCCCCCAAGAGAGGCTCGCGGCGTCGCGGGGACCGGGGGCGTGAGTGGGGGCGAGGCAGCGTGGGAGGGAAGAGCCCCAGGGCTGCCCGGTGGTTCCCGGGCCCCGGCCGAGCTGCCGCGAGGGGGTGGGGCCTGGAGGGGGCCCGCAGCGGGGGCGACAAGTCTGCTTCCGCCCACCCTCCGCGGGCTCCGGCTGAAACGAGTCTTTCCGGTGGGGCTGCCCTGCGGGGTCCGCCCCGCCACCCTCCCGGAACCAGCCGGGAGCCCTGCAAGCCGCCGCCCCGGCCGAGGGCGGGCTCCGGGATCAGGCTGAAGGGTGGCGCCGAGGGAGAGGCGCCGAGCCCCGCTCCTGGATCCCAGTGAGGGCTGCGAACTTGGGGGCCTCTTGCACCCCGTCCCGCATTCCGATTCACCCCCTACTCCCCGGCAGAAGCACCCTGACAGGGGGAGTTGGAAAATCTTCCTAGGTGATTCTGAGAATCACGGCTCCAGTTCAGCCTTATCGTTTTACAGTTGGGGAAACTGAGGCACAGACTGGCTCAAGACTGCACCATGAGTTAGCAAGCCACAAGGGCGCTGTGTGGATCCTGCGAGGAGCAGCGGGACAGAGGCCGGAATACCCCCCAGGACCTGAGTCCTAGGGTCCGGAGCAGATGAGAAGGGCCAGGGACTCAGGAATGCCCAGGAGTGGACAGAACCAGCTCGCAGGGAACATCCGGCCTCGCGAAAACTAATGAGAAAGACGCCTTTCTTTCCTTAATGGAGGAGTGGAGATTCCATTTAACCGGTGCAGACAGCAGGATGGGGACCACTCTCCCTCCCAGCCTGGCGCCAGCATGGACCTGAGGGCATGTTAGCAGGAGAAAGGAATTGGAGGCGAAGCATCCTTCATTTCCTCAGCGGTGGAACAAGTGAGGAACTTCATTGCCAGGGTCTGGTCTTTCAAAATCACAACATGCTAAGGACCCAAAGGGAGGGTACCCTGGAGGTTTCCTTTATCTGCTCAACCTTGAGCCAGGCTTGCAGTCAGCATTTGATCGAGAAACTTGGTCAGTTTTTCAAAATGCAAAATCAATCGCTGATTTTACTTTTTTGCTCGGCATTTCCTTGGGATATTCTTGTTTCTAGGAATGAAAGATTATAAACTATTGTCTTAAATTTTGTCCTGGTTAGCATCCTTCCTCGATTCAGGATTTCCCTGGAGCCAGATCTTTGCAGTTCAGGTTTATGGCTTTTTAAAAGTATAATTCTGATGAATTTTTATGTTCCCCAAATTAGAAAACCTCTTAATTACAGGAGAAAACATTTTCAAAGAGAAAGGCTGGAGATCTTTAGAGCAAGCCCTAAAGGTCTTCAAGCCCATTGAAGAGCAATGCTTCTTCAGAAACTCTTGGTGCAAGCAGGGAAGAACCAAGGGGGTGGGGGCGCTTTTTTTTGCAGCTGTCAGTCCCACTACCTTCCAGTTCATTCTTGTCTAGAAATGAAAGAATACGTGAAGGTTTGCTTAAGTTGCTCATCCTCCTGCAAAGGATTCTAATTTGAAAGAAAGTGTGGCCTTGGTTAAATTGTTTTAAAAGTGGGTTTGAACCTGTGGGTGACCAAATAGTAGATGAGAGGAAGTTTCTCTTTGTAGAAGTGTTTCCAGTTTATAAAGGAAGAAAGAACGATCAATAGAATATCACCATTTTGCATCCCTATGAGTTCATGGACCTGGGTATAATCAGCATTGGCTGCTCATATCACAAAAAGAGAACTGGACCATGTGTTCCTTCTAATAGAAAAACTCACTCCCACACACACTCCCTACGTACAAACCAAACCTAAACCTGATCAAGCCTTAACTAGATCAACTACCAATTTACAGGAGATACAAAGGACAA
>JAQZBX010004954.1:0-58123 GCA_029593785.1 Cabassous unicinctus
AATGGTGAATTTGGTGATTTCTGTGAGTTTTTTTTTATATAAGAGACATTTAAAAGTGGGTGCAGGCCTGAGGTTTTAACCCAGATTGGACATCTCGCACCCATTTCCTGACCAAATGCTTTGCTTAGACATTCTCGTGATAAGGAACTGTGCTCTGGAATTTGCTGTATTTTCTGCTTTTGTTTCCTGTGGGCAAGTTTCCTGGCCAATGATGGTTGAGAACTACTGGTCCTGGGTTCAGAAAGCCAGCTGGGACCCGAGGCTCAAAAGTACACTTGAGCATCCTCACTCAGGGAGGAAGGGGCTTTTAAATTTGGACTTTGGTGGTCTGGTTGTCAGAGAGCCAGGCCACGCTGAGATGAATGCACAGGCTTGTAGAAAATGCCTGCTTGAGTGAGGATTCCTGAGTGCAACACAAATTGTGTTTCCCTAAATGGTTTTTACTGATTGACGGGGCTTTAATTCATTGCCAAGGGTTTGGGGACTGTAAACAGAAGACAAAATTTCAAAGAAGAATATTGAAAGAAGTTTTTATGGGCCATTGAAGAAGGGCTGGCAAGGAATGTGATGACAGTTGGAAAGAGGATGGAAGGGAGAGAAGAGACAAAGGTAAAGCAACGCAGACACTGAAGGGAGGCACAATTACCATCATCACCATCATCATCACTGTCATCGTCGCAGGTAGCCTCCAATAAGCCCTCACTGGGATGAACACTTAACACGTGCTAACTCACTTAATTTCCACACACCCTATGTGGTGAGCACTGTTATTGTCTACCTTTCCAGGATGGGGAAATTGAGGCACAGAAAGGTGAAGTAACTTGCCTTGTAAGTAATGGGGCCATATTTCAAACCCAGGCATCTGGCTCTAGCATTCATCCTAAGAGTCCCTGATGAAACTGGGATGGGATGGTCAGGCTCTAAATGAATTCATGGCTCCTCGATGCCTGAGCAAGAAATCTATCTGTGCGTGGTCAGATCTAAGGTGGTGAAAAAAATCCTCTTTTGGCCACTCACTAGCTCTGTGACCTTGAGAAAGTTACTTAACCTCTCTGAGTCCGACTTCTCATCTGTGAAACCAGTCTTCATATGGTTGTAGAGGTAAAAAGCATGTGTGAGTGCATGTGTATTGCCCCACACAGTACTTGGTTTAGAGACGATAGAAGAAGCCGACAACCCCAGGGAGCCGCGGCACAAGTGCGCCTGCTTCCAGGACATCCAAGTCTACAATGTGTGTCATTTGTGGGGGGAGGCTGGAGCATGTACATGTGAGTGCATGCATGTGCTCATAAGTACACATGTCCCTGCCAAGGTGAGTGCATATGTGTGCCTGCAGGCATGTCCCTCTTTGGTCCTGTCCCCAAATTAGGGTGGTGGGGACATCAGTCACACAGTCCTCCAAGCCAAACACCTAGGCTCCACTCCAGAGCCCCTGCCTTTTCCCTCTCACCCACACATCCTATCGCCATGGGCAGCCAGTTTCCAAATACTTCTCAAACTTATCCTCTCCCCAATTCTGCCCCCACCACCCTGGCCTGACGGTCTCAGCTGCCATCTGTCCTCTTGTTTGCATTCTCCCCTCCACCCACTGGCAAGGAGAGCAACCTTGCCTGGCCACAAATCTGCCCTCATCCACGTTCTGCCTAAATCCCTTACTGGAAGCCTCGCCAAGCGAGACGTGAAACTCAGAAGCCCTGAGGAGAAGTCTGACAGATTTGACTAAATAAGGATCCAAAGCTTCTATATGGCCAAAAATACCATAAACCAAGTTAAAAAAGACAAACGGCAGACAAGGGAAAATATATCCAATGCACAAAAACAAAAGTTTTAAAATCCCTAATACACTAAAAGCTCCTTTACATCAACGAGAATAAGTCTAAAAGAAAAGAAAAATGGGCAAAGGATACAAATAGTCAATTCAAAGAGGAAGAAAGACGGATGGCCAATAACCGCATGGAAAGGTATTCCGCCTCACTGTGGAGAAGGAACGTGAGCGTTGAAACCACAGTGAGATATTTTTCTGGATTGGCAAAACTTAAACAGATTGATAATGCACAGTGCAAGGGCTGGTGTGAAGAAGCAAATCATTCCCATACACGAGGGTGGGGTCGTAAACTGGCCCCACGTGTCTGAAGAGCAGTGTGGCAATACCTATCAAAATTGAATAAGCAATACCCTTCACCCTGGCGATGCCACATCTAGAAATCTATCCCATGGAAATGCTTACACGTGTCAGCAAGATATATATATACGTGGATGTTCACCGAAGCATTATTTGTAAGAGTGAAAAATTGAAGACAACCTAAATATCCATCAACCCGGGACTTAGTTACATAAATTACGCTATGTCCCAACAATGGAATATTAGGCAACAATTACAAAGACCACGGTAGATCCGTATGCCATGACATTGACAGATGCCCGCAATACACTGCTGAGTGAAAAATGTAAGCGGTAGAATAATGTGCGTACTATGATTCCATTTCTTCTTTTAAAAAAAATATGCAATGTTTGTAAAGGCACAGGAAAAGTTCCGGAAGGAGACACACTAGACCACAGCAGTGGGACCTTGGCAGAGTGGAATTTAAGGGCAGAGAAGGAGCTTTCCTACTTTGCAGGACACACGTCTATATTATTTTATTTTATTTTTTTTTGCAATGAGAAAATATTGCTTTTATGTTGAAAAAAACAACAACAAACCCCTACCTCATTCCATGGCCCCTCACAGGCTGCAGGACTAAGTCCAAACTCCCCAGTGTGGCCTCAAGGCATGTCGGGACATGGCCCCTGTGCTCCGCCCGGCCTCCCCTCGCCCCATTCTTACTTAAATCTGGACACCCTCAACTACCTACCCCTGGGCCTTTGCCCATGTGGTCCCCTCTTGCCGATGCCCTTTCCTGGGGTGCATCTTTCAGGTTGCCACTCGTGTGTCACACCTTCTGGTCACTCCCCTCACACTCTGTCTTCACGGGCTGAATCACCGCCATAACAACGACAGCCAGCATTTAGGACCACACACTGTGTGGGCTCGTTCAATCCTCAGAGCAACCCTGTGAAGGAGGTTTTGATATCATGCTGTTCTACAGATAAGGAAACTGAGGCCCAGAGAGCGGACCTACCTTGCCCAAGGTTACACAGCCAGTAATCAGTGGAGCCGGTAAGAGGACCCAGGTGGAGTGCCCTAAGCAGCCTCTACAAGCACTCGGCTCCCTGGGCTGGCAACCCCTGGTATCTGCCCGTGGGCCCTAAGGGTGAGTGTTTTTTGTTATTCCTGCCTCCAGAGTCTAGGCCAGTGCTTGCAGCACGGAGGCGGCCAGGGGCTGATCTCCTCAGGGGGCTGGGGTGGACCGGGGGTGGGGGCCCGCTGACCCAGGATTGCCGAGGGGAAGCCACACACAGACAGAGATGTGTGTGGAGAAGCAGTCCCTCCCGAGGTGAGGACCCCCGCTCCCTCCTGCACAGCTGCTGGGAACTGGCAGGGGAAGTGGGGGGCGAGCCGGCAACCCCACCCTCCACCAGCCGCAAACGCAGACCCAGGGAGGCCCGGAGTCTAAGAGAGGGGCAAGCAGAGAGCTGGAGGATGGCGCCCAGAGGAGAGCAGCCCCACCTCCGAGTGGGCTTCATGAAGGACGTGGCATCGAGGATTTGGCATGTGGAGCAGCTGCAGCAACGGTCTGGAGGCGGACAAGAGCAGGGAGTGTCGGGGAAGAGGCCTTGGTTTTGGCTGGAGCACAGGGCAAGGGAAGCAGCAGGAGAGCGGCCAGAAGGGTGTGCTGGGGGCGCTGGAGAGAGAGGGGGGAGGTGGAGCTGCTGGCAATGAGGGGGTGGTCCTGGAGGGGGTGGCTTGGGCCAAGGCTCTGCACTTGTCAGGCAAGCTCAAGCTTGGCAGTTAACTGTGTGATAGGGCCTAGCCCCAGAGCCCTGGTTCCCTTACCTGTAGAATAATAGCACCGCTTCACAGACTGTCCAGAGGATTAAATGTGGCAGGAGTTATCACACGGTGCCTGGAACCCAGGGATGCCTGAGGAGGTACTGGTGCTCCCTGGGGGTGTTTGCACCCACACATGTGAGCGTGCCTGTGTGCGATTGTACCTGGCTGTGCCCCCCAAGGCCACCCATTCCAGAGACAGCATGGAAACAAACCTTTGTATTTAAAGTGTAAATTCAACATCATGTGATTTCAGACTTTGCTCTAAAGGATGTGGGAGAGAGAGCACATCTTGGGCAGGTCCGCAGGGCCTCATTTTCCCCATTTGGGCAGAGGGAAGCTGGCTGAGTGGCCTCTCTAGACCTGGTTATGAAGAAAGGGCTGGGCCATGAAAAAAGGGAGGTGGAGGAAGGGAAATCCTTCCAGGGAAAGGATGGGGATGGAGAAAATGGAAGAACCACCTTTTGGGGGCCAATCCCAAGCCCTGAGTCCCATGGGTCCCCTGGAGCTGGCCTGAGGGCAGAAGCCTCAGCCTGGTGCCATTCCCTGCCTAGCGATGGCTCTCCTGGCTTCCCCTGGATGCGGGTCTGAATGGCCCAGGCTCAAAGCCCGCCCCTTTCTTACAAGTCCTAAGAAGAGAAGTCCCTACTGCTCAGAGCAGGTGCACTGGCAGGAACATCAGTGTGCAGGCCTGGAAGCAGCTTTAGGCCAGTCCCTGTACTTCTCCATCTCCTCTGCTGTGAAATGAATAAAGATGCCTTTGAGGTAAGCTACCATGGTCAGCTCAGTGCCTGGTACACCGTCAGCTCTCCCCACAAGTGAGTCCCTTGGTTCCCATGAGCTGAGGGTGGCCTGGGGGAGTCACGACCAGTTCTTGGGGGAGAATCACTCACTCTAGGTCCCCCACCCTCCACCCCCCATGGGTGCCATCCTTCCTATCTCTTACCAGAACCCTGTCTCAGCCACCTCACTGGCACCCACCTCCAGTACCTTCCCCTCCCACCTGCTGCGAGAGGAATGCTCTAAATGCAGATGCACAGGCTCCCCCAGCCCCATGAGTCTCCCCCACCTTGGCACTGATCACTGGTCCTGTAATTGCCTGTTTGCTCATTGCCTCCCCCACCAGCCCTGTGGGCAGGGACCATGTCTGACTCATATCGGCCATTCTAGAGCCTAGCTCAGGGCTTGGCACAGGAGTCAGGCCAACAGGCTTCAGAGATGGCATGGGCTAAGTCCCAAGAAGCGGGGATGGGCAAACAGAGCCACTCATCCCTCCTACCCTGAAAACCTGTTTCTCTGTTGGCATATCCATGGAAAGGCCAGGCTCAGTGTGACCTGGCTCAATGCTCAGTTTGGGGCTGTGGTCAAGGTTCATTCTGCTCAGAATCAGGGCTCAGTGTGGGGCTGGGATCAGGGCTCAGTGTGGGGCTGGGATCAGGGCTCAGGGTAGGGCTGGGATCAGAGATCCGTATAAAGCTGTGGTTAGGATTCAATGTAAAAATTCTTTGGCACTCACTGTGAAAAGCTTAGGCTCCTCCCCTCCTTACCTACTGTTTTGAAGACAACACATCCTTCTCCTGGGGTGCTGGGGTATGTCTTCCTGGTCCCCACTATGCCCACTCTCTACCCTGGGAAGGCCCATCCTATGCTCTGTGCCAGACAGCCATGTTGGGAATCCCAGATTCCCTTGGTCTCAGCCACCACCTGACCCCAGCAGAAGTGGCTCAAGTGGAAACTGCTTCCTTGCATCCCAAACTAGCCTTAAGGTGATAAGATGTGCCACCCAAAGGGCTTCTTCCTGTCGCAGTGCCTGAAATTCTTCCTCTGGTGCCCCTTGCTTTTAAGCCACCTTTGTTGACCCTCCCTCTCTGAAACCTCCACCCGGGCCTGTCACATCTCACCTCTCCCTCCCCTCCCGCAGAGTTTGCACAGTGATTCTTCTCCTCCTTCTCCCCTCCTCCCCCCAACGGTTCAGTTTTTGGCTTTCTGAGGGTGAGGACTGCTAGATGCCTGGGCCCTGGGCAACCCAGGTCTGGCCCAAACCTGGCACTCAAAGAGATGCAGAAATGGGAGCTGAATCAGAGACCTGCTTGAGTGGCAGCAGAGGCAAACTTCCTTCTGAGGAAGGCAGTGCCAAGGCAGGAGGTTGCGCCTGCCCTCCAGCCCTCCCTCTCCTCCCAGTCAAGCCCCCCACTGTCTCTGCCAGCTACTCTCAAGCAGAGGGTCAAGTTGGTTTGCTGGCAAGACACATGGTTCTCATTTTAATTAATTAAAGAAAAATCTAATCACTGCATTAAACTTCTCATTACTCCACTTGAATACCCGTTAAGTAAATTTAATTACCACAGGATTGGGTTTCCCAGCCTTTTTCATTAGCTTCTGATAAGATGGGGAGGGGGAGGGAAGGAAGTGGGAAGCAGAACAATGCCATTCCTAGCCCAGGGAGGGCCCGGCAAACACTGTTCTGGGGTCACCATGGTCAGGCTTCGTGTCTCCCTGAGTTCAGGCTTGGCCCTGGGCCTGGGATGTCCCCATCCAAGCTGCCCCTAGAAAGGGAAAGGCCTAGTAGTCAGCTGCAGTCAGCACTGAATGCTTCATTTACGGCCACTCTTGGTTATTCACACACCACCTCTTTCCAAAATAGTTTGAGGCTGCTGACAACACAAGCAGCACAAGCTGAAAAATAAGAGAAGCTATCAGGACAAGTAGAAAATGAGAGAGAAGAAGATGAAGTCAGAGGTGAGGCTATTGAGAAACTGCATGCCAAAGCATCCTGAGCACTTGTCAGATGGACCACAAACTGACTTTGAGCTTCCTAGCAGCCAAGGCAAAGAGAGCAACACATTTTGGCACTGACACAGTAACCAATAGTATGCATAAGGAAATGTTGAAAGAGGAATCTCTTGGAAGCCAAGAGATTGGGGCAGGACTTTACTGCACACTGGACTCAGTCTTTCTATCTGCAAAAAGGGTGGAGCTAGAGGACGGACTAAAGGAGATAACCATTAGCTAGAGCAGTCGGCAGAGGTTTCCCAGAGAAGAGGGGATCTTACCTTGGCCTTGAAAAACAGGATAAGGTGGAAAGTGAAGAAGAGCAAGGAAGGGCATATTAGGTAGGGGAATTGCATGGCTAAGGTTTAGGGGAAAGAAAAGGAACCACTACAGGGAAAAGAGGCAGGGGGCAGAGGGAAGGTGAGGGGTATGGAAGGGTATGGGTTTGGAAGAAGCTTCTCCAACAGAGGGAACTAAGGGTCCACTGGACTACCAGACCCCAGGCTGGGCAGCTCAGCTGCTCCTAGCAGAAGCTACTGGCACTGCTAGCTGGGGCAGGAAGAATAAAAGCCAGAGGAGGGAGCAGACTAGGGAACTGCAGGACTGGCCAGGCTGGAGGCCACAGGTTCCTGCCTCCCTGTACTAAAAGCTGCCCTGCTCAGATCCTGTTTACACTCGCCCACTTCCCAGCTGCTGTGAGCTCCCTGCTGCCCTCCTTTCCAGAGAACTGCATTCTGTAAGTGGGGACCACGTCGCCTAAGTGGTACGTGCTCCCCCCCATCCCAGGGATGGCCCACAGCCAATGACTGACTGATACAGGAGCACAAAAGTCCGCCCCTTTTGCCGGGCTAACTCTGTGCTGTAACTTATGCTCCAGAGCCCCCTGCACCAGGCCCAGGCTAGACTTCACCTGAGACCACATCCTCACTCGCCTCTCATTGCTCCCCAGTCCCTCCCTTCCTCCCTTCCTGCCCTCAATGAATCACGCGTACTCAGATCCCTGTCTCAGGCCCTGCTTCTAGGGAGCCCAGCCTAGGACACTCTCTCAGCAGCTCCTTCCAGGTTTAGAGAAAATGAGGATGCCCCAAACTCCCTAGGCAGGTGTGGTGGCTGGGAGCGACGTACCCCAGAAAAGCATGTTCTTAAATATAATCCTTTCCTGTGGGTGTGGACCCTTGTAAATAGGACCTTTTGATGAGGTTACTTCAGTTGAGGTGTGGCCCAGCTCAATCAGGATGGGTCGCAATCCTAGTATCCTACTACTGGAGGCCTTATAGGGAAGCCCTCAGAGGAGAAAGGCTCAGGGTGCAGCCAGAAGCTGCAAGTCAATGGCAGGGAGAAGCCAGGAGTGGCCGCCATGTGCGCTGCCACGTGACAGAAAAGCCAAGAACCAAGGATCCCCGGCAGCCAGCCCCAGAGCGACAATCTTCTGGGAGAAAGTAATCACCTTGATGATGCCTTGATTTTGGACTTCTCCTAGCCTCAAAACTGTGAGCCAATAAATTCCCACTTTTTAAACCAATCCATTGCATTGCGTTTGTTTTAGCTGTCAGGAAACTGAAAGAGGAGGAAAGCAGGAAGGGGCAGAAACTAGGATTTACTGAGCACCTTCTAGATGCCAGTGCATCATCTCGGGTAGTTCTCACAGCACTCCTAACAGGTTAGATTTATTATCAGGTGAGGAAACTGAGGCTCAGAGAGACGTAGGAATTTGCCCAAGTACATCCAGGTCTGCCTGGGGCAGACTCCATCTATGATGATCATTTGTTATTTGTCTCCCCCAGTTGGGAGGAGTCTCTCTTCTCCTGCCATAGGACCTCAAGCTTCCTTTGAGGAAATACCCTCTCCTCATTCCTGGTCACACAAGTTGGGAAGCATGGACCCTGCCCTAGCCCCTTTGTGTTTCCAAGCCCTGTAATGGACACAGTGAAAAGTTCAGGATAATTCAAATCCTACCAAAAGGCTCATGAGACTCAACTCCAGGACTTTTATTTGTTCCATCAAGAAATCAGATTTTCTCTCATCTCCCCAACCTGAATCTAAAACAGGAAGCATGTTGCCCCAGAATCTGCTGGCAGCACCTTGTGACCAGGTCCTGTGAGATGCCACTAGGAGTGGAGCCATCGCTGAGGAATAGGAATGATAAATACAGGAGAGACCAGATCCTGGCCACAAATCCTTTGAACTACTGGATCAAGCCTTGCCTGAAGCCCTAACTGTCTCTGGATTCTTCAGTCACATGAGCCGATAATTTCACTTTATTGAAACAGGCTTTCTGTTACTTGCAATCAAAGGGATCCTGACAGATCCAGTGCCTAGAAAGGCATTCTTCCTCTCCCAGGGACCAAGAAGTCCTGGGCATCCCCAGGAGCCAGAGAGCAAGCAGGGTGCCACCTACCGTGACTGCTGCTATCCCCCACCAAGTTCTGAAGCTTGAGGAGTCCCTTCGGCCCAGGCTGGGGTGAGGAGCCGGCTTGGGAGCTGGTCCAGCGGCTGGACAGGGCCAGGGCCCTGGAGATGTGAGCTGGAGGCTGCGTGGCCCCACAGACTCAGGGCAGCCAGCACATGACGGCAGCAGCCCTAGAAAACAGACGAGAAGAGAATGAGCAGGAGGGCGCATAGGGTGGGCGTTTTGGGGGTACGGGAGTTAGGATGGACATTGGCCACACTTCGGCAAAAGTGAGATCAAAGTCAGCCAAGTTTGTCTTCACTTCGTCATACTTTGCATCTTATTCCCCTCCCTCACTGCCCCCTCTCCCAGGTACCTCCAGGTTGCAAAAAAATATCTGCTGACCAAGGAGGGGATAAGGGAGTAGGTGTGGCCAGAATTTGTGTGTTGATGCCGGGGTGGGGGGGTAACTGTACTGTCAAGAACTGTGGACTCATTTCTCACAATTCCTCCCCCAGTGGATGCCCAGAACTAGGTTTAGGGCTTGAGGGAAGAGAGCAGCATAAATTTTAGTGAGGCAGCCACCTTCTTTGATCTCTGGTCCAGACTGCCAACAAAATCTTAGAGAGGACAGTGCTTAACCCAAAGGGCATGGATAGTGGTGTTTCAGTCCTGGGCTGAGAGCAGGGCAGCCCCCCGCTCCCCAGTGCTGAAGGCAGGCCCCCTGGCCTCCCTGGCATGGGCACCTCCCTGGCAGGCGGCCACTCTTCGCAGAGTCCTCACTCCCCTCCCAGCCCCTCTCCTAGACCAAGCTGGGACCTTTGAGAGGGAAGAGGGAGTAGATATTTCAGGCTCAGGACACTTCTGGAGGTCCTAGCCTTTGGGAAATCACTAAATGTCTTTAGCCCTCGAGCGAAGGACTGACCACTTTCTTCTGGACTCCCTAAAAAGGCACGATGATAGAGCTCCTGAATCACAGAATATCAGGGCTGACTGGATCCCTAGAAATATCTCTAGATAAATGCTAGAACTTTCTGCAATGATGGAAATGTTCTATATCTGCAGTGTCCAATATGGTAACTATGTGGATATTAAATGTGGATAGTGTAAGGAATTGAACTTTTAAATTTTTAATTAATTCAAATTTAAAACTAAAGAGCCCCATGTGGCTATTGGCTACCATATTGGATAGTGCAGCTCTGGACCCACCCCTGCCCAATCCACCCCACCTCCCCAAACACAAGACACAGAGAAAACTGAGGTCTGGAGAGGAGGAGGAACTTGCCCCAGGTCACATGGCTGGCAAAGGCAAAGCCAGAACCCAGTCCACCGACTCCCCGTCCCAAATCTCCAGGCACTGCCCATGGCGGCCCCGTGTTTCCCCATCACACTCAGCACTGTCACGGAGTGTCTTGCTGTCCCGCTATCCATGCTGCCGCTCCTGGGGGGTGGTGCCAGACCTACCCCTCCCAGCCATGGCCACAGGCCCATCCCTCAGCCCAGATTGCCCAGGGAAACCGTACATCAGAGGGGAAGCACTCTGGGCACAGAGATGTCCACTGCAGGGTTATTTATAACAGGGAGATGCTGGAAGCTGCCTAAACGCCCCACAATAGAGATGACAGAGTGACTCACAGCACCACTGCTCAATGGAATATTACGCAGCCATGAAAACCAATAAACGCAGAATCTGGGTAGTGACGTGGGGCAGTGTTTCCCTGACGGTATTGAGTGAGAAAACTGAGAAAACGGATGAGGGTGTGGGCTGGATCACAGCAGTGTCCAGGGCTCTGGGATCACCAAACCCACTCACACCCATCACCTGCATCCCATGCTCACCACTTGCCAGGTGAGTTCAGAGAGGCCACGCACATGCTCCTGCTTGCATGGCGAGGAAGCGCAGAGCTGGGGGGGAATGCTTGATTTCTGACTCTCAGTTCAGACTTCCACAGCTGCCTCTTTGTGTCACAATGGTGCATTTGGGGTTCCTTTCTATTTATTCATATTTAAACAACACATGGTGCTCACTAAATGCCAGGCACTGTCCTACGTGCTTTGCAAATATAAACTCATGCAGTCTGCGCAGCAGCCATATAAGGGAGTGATGGCTACTATCCTCATTTTTCAGATGAGGAAACTGTGGCACAGAGAGGTTAAGGAACTTGCCTTGGGTCGAGGGCCATTTCTACCCCCAGACATCCCACAAGGATCTGGTATTTTCACAGGGCAGGGAGGGAGTAGTTGTTGCCTTGGGGTGGTAAAAATACCGTTTGGTTTTTTTTTCTTTTTAATTTCATGGAAATGCTTTCATAACAATTGAAAGAAAAAGTCCAAGAAGTAAAATATAAATGTTTCAAAGAAAAGTTTTGAAAAAACTCACAAAATTTTAAAGCTTATCAAATCGAAGCTACTGATGAATCCAAGACACCTCGACTGGGAATGCAATCCACCTCTCAGCAGCAAAGCTCAGGTCTCCAGGCTTGTCTGCCAGTTTCCTGACCCGGGACCACTCCCTCCTGCCTGGGTGAGAACCTCACCTCACAGGGCAGTGGGGAGCGGCCCTGCAGGAAGGGAGAGTTCAATAAACACCTCCCGGCTCCATGCGCCCGCCCGCACAGTAGGCCAGCTGGCAGGCTGCCGAGCTCCGAGGCCTGTGATGTTCTGGCCACTGGCAAGGGTTGGCCTCGGGAGGCCGTGGCACCCAGGCTTCGGTCCCAAGCCCCAATCAGCCCTATTCCGCAGGTGGAACAACTGAGGTCCAAAAAGTGAAGGCCCTTGCCAGACGCCACACGGCTACTGAACAAGGAAAGGCGTGTGTATGCAGGTGCATGAGGATGCATGCAATATTTCAGGCCCAGGTACCCCAAAACTTCCATTCAAAGGGCAGGTGAGCCTGAACTCTCATTTCAGTCTCTTCCTTACTGCCTTATTTTTCATGCACGTGCACACACACACACACACTATATCCCCAATTGTGTAACCTCCTTTAAATACTTCCGTGTTACTATTCATTTATTCATCCAATACTTATTGAGAACTTACTACATGCCAAGCATGATCCAGGTGCCTGGATCAGAGGGCTACAAGACAGACAAGGCTGCTCTTGTGGGGCAGGGGGTACAGGCAATAAGCAAATCAATAAACAAGATAATTCCACAAAGTGACCAGTGCTATTAAGATAATAGAACCCAGGAATGTGAGAGAGGGCTCCTCTCAGAAGGTGTCTGTGAAGAGATCACATCTGAATTTGCATGAGAAATCGGCCCTGCCCAGAGCAGGAGGAGCAGAGCAAAGAGCAGACGTGGGGAGGACCTGGCGTTTTGAGGAGCTGCAGGCAGAGGGGACAAGTGGAGCCAAGGTGGGGCCAGGGTGGGAAATGAGGCTGCAGAGGGAGGTGGGCGCCCTGGGGGCCAAGGTAAGAGCTTTGGACTTCACCCCAAGCACAATAAAGGCTCTTCACCAGGAAAGTGCTGGGAGGTTTTCTTCAGTGTTAGACGTTTGAGTGGACACAGCACGGAAGGGGAGCAGGAGAGGTGGCAGGGAGACCCGTGAGCAGGCGCAGAGACCAGGGGATGGACAGATTGAGGGTGTCTGTTCTAGCAGCACAGCACTGGGCTGACGAGCTGGCTGTGAGGGGGTGGGGGTAAGAGAAAGAGAGGAATGGAGGCTGGCTCCTAGATCTTCCACCACAGGCATGCATCACTTTTACAACTGTCGAAAAATTAATTAATTAAAAATAACTATTAAAAAGTAACACAGCAGGGAAGCGGATGTGGCTCAAGCAATTGGGCTCCCGCCTACCACATGGGAGGTCCATGGTTCGGTTCCTGGTGCCTCCTAAAGAAGACAATGAGCTGGCACGACGGACAGGCACAGCAAGCTGACACAACAAGATAACGCAATAAGAGACACAAGAAGAAAAACATGAGAGACACAACAAAGCAGGGAGCAGAGGTTCCCAGTGCCTCCTAAGGAGGATGAGCAAGACGGCGAGCTGACACAACAAGATGGCACAAGGTACACAAGAAGGAAAGCATAATGAGAGAACAACAGAGCAGGGAATGGAGGTGACTCGTGATTAGGCGCCTCCCTCCCACATCGGAGGTCCCAGATTCGGTTCCCGGTGCCTCCTAAAGAAACAAGGAAGACGGATGGACACAGTGAGTGCACAGGGACCCCTTGGAATAGTGTTGTGGGTGGAGCATCATCATTTTCACTTTACTGGGGAGGACTTGAAAGCTTGGAGAGGTTAAGGAAGTGGCGCCAAATGACAATATAAAACTGAAAAGAAACAGCACATACATGCTGGAGCAGTGACTGGCTGACTCTAAATATCCAGTACCTTCCAACATGCTCCCTGCTGTCCCTGGAGAAGTGCAGGGCAGCCCCGATAGGTGGCCTGGTGAGCAGATGAAAAGATGGGGGGAGGGGGTGTGGAAAGAGAGGGAGAGGTGAGGAAAAGAAATGACAAAGAGATGGAGCGCCAGGGATAGAGGAATGGACAAGTGGACCCCACAGGGGCCAGAAGGAGGCAGCTCCGAAAGCTGTCCTCTTGATCAATGAAGGCCCCCAAGTGCCACCTCTGCAGCCATCTTGCCCTCAAACCTGGCCACATACCAGCTAGTGTTCCCTGGGTCATCCCCGGATGCCTGGGCCTGCGGAGCAGACAAAGCCTCCTGTCCTGGCAGCCCCAAGTCACTGAGGGTGCAGGCCAGGGGCAGGGAGGCGAGCAGGGTGGGTGGGGGGGCCAGTTCTCACCCAGGCGAGGCCATCTGCCCAGCCTTGGCTGCCCCCCAGGCCCAGCGCACCGCCGACCCCACGTGGCGGAATGGGTGCTCCAGGAAAGCCAGGTGTTTCTGTGCCCAGCTGGCAGCTCAGCACAACGGGACAGTCCCCAGAGCATGCTGGGTTTAAACAACAGCCTCTCGACTGAATATTTAAGAAAAATACCTTTTTCTTTCTCTCTCTCTCTTTTTTTTTTAAGAAGGGGAGGGAGTAAGCCAGCAAAGGAGGAAGAGGGAAGGAGGGAGGGCGAAACCTACCCCATTGCCGCCGTCAAGGTCACAGGCAATGGCGCGGGGCGGGCGCGGGCAAGGAGCCTTTAATCTGGGAGTTCAGGCCCAGGAAACTAAACGCTAGAAGCTGGAGTACATTACTACCCTGAACGATCTGTCGGCTTCTATTAGGCTAAATATCTCTGTATAATGGGGAATTATCCTCTGAAAAGGCAAACTGCCGGCCTCTCTGGAGAGGGGGTGGCAGCGGGAACCTCAGCGTGAGGGCGCTCCTGCGGGGGGCTGGGAGGGAACACGACCGACTCGGAAAGCCAGCCCCCTCCCCACACCCCCTCCCGGGAAAGCCACGGGCAGCAGCTGCTTCCATGCCTGTGGCGGGCGCCACCGCCTTCCCCCTCCTCCCCAGACACTTTCCCCTTACCCCCTCCTCTCAGGAGCCTGGAAAGAGGCCAGATCTGGGGTTGAGGCCAGCAATGCCTCTGCTCAGCTGGGTGACCCTGGGCAAGTCCCCCAGCCTCTTTGAGCTTCAGATGGAGCCGATAATAATGGGCAAGGAGAGCTGGCCGTGACAGTGGTGGGGGCAAAGCTGGCACAGAGTGGGCACAGGCCAGCTTAGCTCCTGCTGTTCTGCTGATGGGGGAGGATCTCCCCATCCTCCTCATCCTCCTTGACCCACCCAGGGCACCATCACCTCCTCCAGGAAACCCTCCCTGACCCCACCCGTGGGTATCTCCCACCTTGGACACCTACAGCAGAACCCACCTTCAGGACCCTCCCCAGTCCCCCGTGGCTGGGTGGGTGCTTCAGCCTTAGGAGTCCCCTGTGAACATGCTGCATTTCCTCCTTCTTATCCACCTTCCTACCACCCTGCCCCACACACACCTAGGACTGGTCACCAGGAATCTCTGCAGAGACCTGGTACTGGGAAGGCAGGCTTGGAGGAAACCGAGAGCAGAGGTGGTGGCACCTCAGGGCCAGGGAGCCAGAAATCCCAGGTCACAAGCTTGCGAGAGCAGAGAGGCAGTCACACCATCAGCAGGACTGTCCAGGGCACAAAGCAGGGTTGGGGGCCAGGTCAGAGGAGCACAGAATGGGGCTCAATGCCAGGTTCCCAACACAGAACAGTGTAGGCACTAGAACTGCTCAGACAAGGAAGGGTCCCGGGGATCAGGAGGGGCGGGGCTGGCCTGTGCCTATGGAGCCAGGGTCTGGACGGTGCTGGCTGGATGGGAAACAGGGCAGCAGGGCTGAGACCCAGGCGGGGAGGTTCTGCAGATCCCAGTCTCTGCCCTCTGGGCTCCCATGCCACCCTCAGCCTGTAGTAACCCCCTGGGAGAGTGCAGGACCTGACACTGCAGATGCAGCTGGGCCAGGAGGGCTGGGTTTAGGCAATTCTAGGGCAAGGTGCTTATGGGCCAGCGGGGCACTCAGAGAGGAAGGCCACCCCCAGTGCTGGGACGAAGGTCCTGCCCAGAGTACCCACAGCCTGGGGGGCTTCTTGCTCATTCATTCATTCATTGATTCACTCATTCATTAAGCAAATACCCTCTAAGGTGTTCTGTGAACCAGGCACTAAGAGTATGAAAATGCTCAGGACTTGGCATAGGGGTGCTCACAGTCTGGGGGGGAGGGGCAGGGGAGGGGAGCCATGTCGGGGGTAAGAGACGACAAGGTGAGAGTGGGAATCCCAAGTGCTATGGGAACATTGGGGGTCAGGGAAGGTTTCCAGGGAGGGGAAATTTGAGGGGGATCTTGATGGAAAAGAAGGCTCTGGTTTGGAAGTCATGGCATGGGGATGGGCATTGCAGGGAGAGGGCATCCTGTGCCAAGGCCCAGTGGCATGAGTGAGGAGGCTGGAGAGGGAGACAATCCCCCCCACCACCACCACCCCTTACCTACAGTGGTAAGTATGCCTGAGGAGTTTAGCTCTTATCCCAGGAGCCAGCAGGAGAATGAAGGGTTTTAAGTGGAGAGTGACAGGGTCTGATTTGTGCTTCAGACAGGTCATTCTGGCTGCCACCGGGTGGAGGACATATTACACGGGAGAAGACAGGAGGCAGTGAGCCAAGCTAGGGGACTGAGGCCACGTGCAGGAGAGATGCTGGGGCCTGAGTGGGGCAGAGAGATGGAGAGGAAGAGGTGTAGGCAGAGCGCGGGCAGCAGTTACAGTGTCTCCTGGGCGATTCCGATGCCTTCTTCCAAACAACACCTCCAGCTCTTCAAAGCCCTTTGAATTCCATTGGTTACTTTGATCTTCACAATATCAAGCGAGGCAGACAGGCCAGGAATTAGTTAATTAATTCAATGCACATTTGTTGAATGCCCACTGTGCCCCAGGCACTGTTCTGGCCCCTCCACGCAATGGGGACCCTGAGACCCAGAGATCTGCCCAAGGGTTCCACAGGCGCATGGGCTGTACTGGATGGAAGTCCAGGGCTGCTGTCGGTCCCCACTAGTGAGAAGTGGCATGGGGTTTCTGCCATGGCCCAAGAGACTGCGGGAGTGACCTGGAATGGCCACTAGTTTGGGGGATCTGGGTGTCCCCAGGGACAAAAGAGCAGAGCTGGAGAAGAAGCCGGGGTGGAAGCCAGATTACAGGGTGATGTGGAGGTGGGGAGGGGGTGGCAAAAGGACAGAAGAGTCTTGGGGAGTTTGATGATAAAAAGAGGGGCCAGAGCAGGATGCAGAGATCAAAGGCTGGAAGCTGGCAGGACTCTGGGAAAGGAGCTGCAGAAAGTGGGAGGACAGCGGGCAGAGCAGGCCCCATATGGGGGTCCCACACAGTGGCCTCAGGCCATCCTGTGCTCAAGGGGGTGGTGAGGAACCCTCCTCAGAGTGCGTGCTCCCAAGGGCCCCTGAGAGGTATCAGGAAAAGCCGAGTGCAGACTTGGTGTCTGCCGGAATGCCCCTGCCAGGCTGGGAGGCACCCGGGCCACGTGAGTGGCTCCTGCACGGTTTCCCTGTCTGTAACACGGGCCTCTCGCCCAGCCCCCTATAGCTCTGAGCACCGGCTAAGTGAGGACTCTGGCGTGACATCTCACCCGCTGGGTCCTAACAGCCTCATCAGTAAACTGGGCAATGGCCCCACATCCAGGGGCCAGGTCTGGAAGCCCAGTGCCCAGCGCACAGTAGGTGCATACTGACCAACGTCCCCTTCCCCTCCTTGGTGGCAGCACCTGAGTCTGTCCTCAAGATCCCCAGTGCCTTGTACACACTAAATGCCCAATGAACTTTTCTGGACCTGGATTTAACCTTTAATTAGTTGGTATCACTGCCATGAGATCAGAATCCTGCCCACTGGACCAGGTGGGGAAAGGGCTGAGAAAGGAGGATGTCTAGGAGGATGTCACAGGTGCCCCAGGGGGCAGGGGCTAGGGCACAGCAGAGGCCAAGGTCACCGGGACTGCAGAGGCTCTGCTCTCCCACACACATTAGCACCCCTCAATAATTCAGTGGGCTGCACAGGAGCCAGTGAGGGCGGGAGGGCTGCGGGCAGCACACCCAACTGGAGGGTCCCCGGGCAGATGGGGCTTAGCCTGGCGCCACCTGCTCAGGCCTCCTGGGCCCATCAAACAGCTCTGCGAGCTGCTCCCTCCATTCTTCCTTCTCAGAATCCACCCACTGTGTGCCAGGCCCTGCCCCAAGATAGGGCATCGGAGCAAAACTGAAAGAAGTCGAAAGAAAGAGGAGCCACTTCTGGGAGAAGGAAGAGCCACTTCTGGGAGAAGGCTTCATGGAGGTGGTGGTTTTTTAACTGCTCTGGCCCTTGTCTTCTGTGAAATGCATCTGCTGTACTACTCCTACACTCCTTTTCCTACTACCACCACTACTACTACAAGCCAGGCTGTGTAAATACTTTGTGCCCAGAGAGATTGAGGAGGAGCAGAGGCAGAGCCTGCTGCCCTCCGAGACTCCCTTTTGCTAGACTGGCTGTAGAGGGGCTGCCTGGGCTCGCTCTGGGCCTGGGGCCAGCTGCAGGTAGGCTAGTAGGTGGAGCGGGTGTCCCCGGTGGCCAAGGTCTCTGCATTGCCCAATGTTTTGTTTTGTTTTGTTTTTTATATGTTTTTTATTTTTTTCGAAAAGATACTTAGATGACATAAAAGGTTACATAAAAAATGCCCAGTGTTTTTGGCATCACTCTAAGCAGCCATCCCTGCTGAGCCCAGGTGGCAGGGGGTGGGGGGTACTGTTCAGAGCCAGGGCAGAGACACCGAGGTCAGAGGTTACACAATGGCTACAGCAGCTCGTTTTGGCCCTCCCAGTGGTTTAAAACACTGGTGCTGAGTATCGCCTACTACCTGCAGCGTCCCCCTTCCTGTCTTCCACAAGGCCAAGCTCACCCACATGCCAGGCTGCAGAAGTTCTTGGGGGCTTTAAACAGGCAGTGGTGGGAGGCCTGCCTCACCACGGAGGAGGGAAGAGAGGAAGAAGGAAAGCAGCAGTGGCCATCTGCTGCCTGTGTCTCCTACACCAAAACGTCACGGCGACACTGTGGGGTAGGTATTCTATTCCCACGTGACAGATGAGGAAGCTGAGACTCCAGGGGGGGTATGTTCCTCACCCAAGGCCATTGCTGGGAAATGGCAGCAGCAGGACTCACAACTAGACTGCCTGGTTCTAATGGACAAGCAGGTGACAAAGGCTGAAAGGGCTAATGGGGCTAGAGTTGGGGGGCATGTGAAGCACAATCAACAGGCCTGAGAAGGATATTTTGGGGTGACCTCTTCCTGGCTCCTTTCTCAGCAGCTGCAATTTGTTCTGAGCTCAGGGCTAGGGAGAGGCAGCAGGCTGAGAAGATAAGGAGATAACCCTGGGAAGAAGCAGGTGAGGATGGGGGAGTTCTCTCCTTTGGTTTCCAGCAGCTCTCTGCCTCATCTACCTGCCCTGTAAGCATCCTACCTCCCAGGTGGGTAGAGCACCCAGAAGGCCTGATGTTTCCAGCAGGGCCCAGGAAAGACCTTTGCAGGGGGCAGGGTATCATTAAAGGGAGATGAAAGCTCAGCCCAGAGCCAGGACACTTGCCTCCTGTGGACTGAGCTAGTGGAGGGGGTCAGATGTCCCAGTGCCTGGAATCCACTATTAGAGTATCATCCTTTGAGTCCCCATAGACGCTCAGTTTCTGCAAGGCTTTTGAGCCTGGAAGAGGCAACATCTAGGAATACTGGCGGTGAGAGGTAGGCCCCTGGTGTTCTGGGCTTCTTCTGTGTGTTTGGCACAAGTATCTTCCTCTTTCTGGTTTTCAGTTGCCTCCTCTGTGCTACAACATGCTGTGTCCAGGCCTACAGACCAGGGGCCACCTCAAGGGTGTGGAGATATCTCAGACAAGCTACCTCACTCAGCAATGCCAAGGGGGAGCTCAGGCCCAACGGGAGGACCCTCCATTCCTGATGCACCCATGCTGCTGAAATTGGGCACCACTCATGGCTTGGGCCCCCGTTACCCACCCTCCACCCCAGGGGCTTGGGCAGGACGGTTTGCCTCCTTCCATTTCTGCTTCCATTTGGGGAGCCTCTACTGTAGGCAGGCAGAGTGCCAGCTTTATCCTCCATGGTCTTCTTTCACCTTCTTTACAATGCCATGATCCAGATACCAGTATTCCAATTTTCCAGGCAGGGAAACTGGGGCTCAGACAGGGAAGGAGCACCCCAAGGTTTCCAGGAAGAGCGGCAGACAAGCCCTATGGGAGCTGCTGGGCTCAGCACCACAGAGAGCTCCTCAGGCCTGCCAGGGGTCCTCACCTCTGCTGAGAGCCGCCCTGGCTGCCGCTCGCCTGACCATCACTCAGTCAATCTATCTCCATGCACGCGCACCCTTAGCTATGCGGGGATACTCTCTTCTTATCCAAAAGTCACCCAGCTTTCCTGGACCACTCCAGCTGCACTTGACTGTGATCTGTGCCACAGAGCTCTGAGACCTGAACAATATAAGATCATGTTCCCTTTTGTTTCAGACTTAAACCTCATTCTCCCAGCAACTCTGAGGGCAGCAACTACCTCTCCTTCTTTCTCTGCCGTGGTCTTCTGAAGGCCCCTCTTTGCCCCAGGGAGGGACACTGAGGGAACCTAGAAAAGGGGAAAGGGCCAAAGAGTTTGAATCCTGTCTCCACTACATAACTAGCTGGGTAATTTCAGAAAGTCACTTCACCTCTCAGAGTTCCAGTTTCTTAATCTGTAAAATGGGTACAACAATATCCACTTCTCAGGCATGTACAATGTCTGGTATGTGACAAGTGCTGAAGAAACTAGAAATTATGACCAGAGGTTCTGGACCAGGGCTTTGGGATTTTTCACATCAAGTTCAAGAGTGGGTGATGTCAGCCCTGGGCACTTGACTAATAGGCCCCCTGGCAGAGATGAGCACTGGGGGCTCAGAGGGAATGTGGATGAGGCAGGGCCCCAAATCTGTCCCAGAAGTCTCCACCTGAAGAACCGTGCTGAGCCCTGATCCTTATCACACACGGAGCCCTGATCCTCATCACACACTGAGCCCCAATCCTGGTCACACACTGAGCTCTGACCCTAGTCACACACTGAATCTTGACCCCATCACAGACTGAGCCCTGACCTCAGTTACAGACTCAGCCAGTCCCACCAGACACCAATGTCGTAGTCTACGCCCTAAGGAAGGCTGCTGGGCTCTCATCTTCTCATAGAAAAGCTGCCTTGTGTCAAATGAGCTGACTCTTGCCTGGTGGGGAAGGGGGCAGGAGCCTGCGAGCTCAGTGCATGCTCCCCCACCCCTTGGCCCTCTTGTTCACCAGTTCACATCCTCATCACACCTTCCACCTTTGCTACTGGCTCTGCCTGAAGCTGCCTCCCCACCACTGACCCACTTGTGCCACCCCTGCCTAGTCCTCTAAGCTCCCTAACCAGTTTTGTTCCCTGATCACAACCCCCAACCCAAGCCGTCCTACCTCAGAAGCTTGGGAATGTGGCAATCTGGAGTGCCTGCGAGGAAAGGGCCATAGGCCATTCTGACCCTGGTCATATACTGAGTCCTGACCCTCACTGTCCAGGTAGGGACCCCCAGGACTCCCAGCCTGGTACAGGGCTCCCCTCCCCTCAGCTCCCCTCCCAGCCTGCAGAGGCAAGGCCCTGTGGGTGAGCAGTTAAGCCCCAAGGCCCCTCCAAGTCCAGGAAGGCGGCAGAGGCCATGTTGTCCTGGCGCTCCTGGGAAAGCCCCGATCGGGCTCACTTTAGACTGCTTCTCAGGCTGAACAATGGAAAAACATTTCTAGATCCTCCCTGGCATAATGGAGCCAAGAGCTGAGCCACCTTCCCCCTCCCCAGGGAGGCTGAGGCCTCCTGGCCAAGGACACTACTGTGCTGCCCCAGGGAGAGTCAGCCACTGACTCCAGACACAGCCCCCGGGGAGACTAAGGCGGCAACACTGGGAGGAGGGCCTGCCCACCATGTCTGACATCCCATCACCACGAAGAAAGCACTTTCCGGCAAAGCACTGCTTTTTCAAACACAAGACTAGACAGGGCTTGGGGGTCGCCTCCAGAGGCCAACAGCTCTGCGTTCACATCCTGGCTGTGTGGTCAGCTGTGTGGCCATGTTGGGGACACTTAACCTTTCCCAGCTTCAGCTCTCTCATCTGCAAATCACATGGCTGTCATGACTAGGTCCTGTTATCCTTGCCATCTCCCCCAGATGTCCCACAAATGCCTCATCCTCCATCTTTCCCCAAACCCGCTCTACCTCTGGTGGCTTCTGGCCCAAGAAAGTCTCTACCACCAGCCCAGCTGTCCCAGGCAGAATCCACCCTCCCTCTCCCTGCCACTATCCAACACATGTCCTGAGACTCCAGTCCAACCTCCTCTCTCCACCTCCATTTAGACCAACCCACGACTGCCCACTGGATCATCGGAAAGCCGCCCCCCTCACCTCCCTGCATTCCTGCCCCTCTCCACCGTGTTTTCCACATGGCAGCCAGGTAATACCACGGAATCCTAAATTAGATTATGTCACGTCACTTCTCTGTCTAACATCCTCCAGTAACTTCTTCTTGCTCTTAGACCAAAATCCACCCTTCGCACAGGACTCTGCCTGATCCAGCCCCACCCAATGCCCCCAGCCCCCACCTCCTCCAGCTCTTTTCTTCTCACCCCATGTGTTTCCTTCCAGTGCCTCAGTAAACCAAGACTCTCCCAAGTGTGGAATATTCTTCTCCCCTCTTTGCTCATATCTGGCTCCTCCTCATCCTACTGAAAGATAAGAGATGCCTCCTCAGAGAAGCCCCCCCAAACTGCCCTCAGTCTGTGGGCCAGGAGTCTGCCCCACCTCCACATTCTCTATTGTTCCCTTGCAGCAATTACATATATACTATATATTATATATTTTTGTTTGTTACTTATTTATTATCTGTCCCTATGCCACCCAAACAAAAACTGTGAACTACCTTAGGGAAGGGGCCACGGCCACCTTGCTCCCAGTTGTACCTTCAGTGTCTATCACATTGCCCAGAATATAGTAGGTGCTCAATAAACAGGAATTCCAAATACACACACACACACACACTCACACAAACACTCTCCCTGAGGTTCATCACTGGGGAGCAGACCAGAGGGTCTGCTCTCCCTGCCTTCCCAGGCAGCCCAAGGAGCCATATCTGGAATCCCAGAGGCGGCCTTGGCAGGCACAGGTACCCAGGTGGGGATGACTCTGCTTCCCCAGCCGGTTCTTGTGGCTAGGGCTGTGCCTGCTGAGGATGCCATGCAGATCTCCTGCAGGGGACAGTGCAGCTAGGGATGGAGCAGGCAGGACCTGCGGCTGCTGAGACAGTGCCAGGGGCCACAAGTTCTTGCATCAAACCACCTCCGCAGGCAGTGTGCAGTGGCGGGGATGCTGGGGAGGAACAGGATGTACCCGTGTTTTCTGATGCTCCAGAACACACACAGAGAGAAAAGAAAACAAATCCAAGCTTGCCGCTTTGTGCTTGGCGCCGGCCGGCTCTGGCTTGGCCCTGGTCCTGCCCGTAGTGGCCTCGGCCAGGTCAGCCCTTTGTGGGGCACACTCCCCGTAGCGGCTCCGACTCAGGACAACTTGGCCTGGGGGTGGGGGTGAGGTGGCTGAGCCGGGCTGGCTCTCACACATGGTTTGCGGAATCGAATCATGGAAGTGAACCACCACGGCCTCTTGTAAGAGTGCTGCCATGAGCCAAAAGGCCTCCATCTCCCGGCCTGACTCCTCCAAACTTCTTCCACACTGGCCCCCTCAGAACTCAGGTTCTTATCACCCCAGTAGCAGGCCACAGGCAGCCGGGCCCATCTCTAACCCTCGCTCGGGCGGTCTCCTCGGCCTGGACTGTCCTTCCCCATCATCCTCCGTCTATCCAAATTCCATGTTGATCAAGTCCCACGTCTTGCAGGAAGTGTTCCCAGGCACCCCAGCCCCATGGAGCTGGCCCTGCTGCAAGCCCCCATAGAAGCAGGACTGTGTTCCCACCAGCGTTTCCCCACCTGGAGATCAGCACCCCCGGGAGATGGGATGGAGACCCGGCAAGTGAGATGTGGAACGCCAAGGCGCATTTCGCTGGTGGCAGCAAACCACGGCCATCCCCAGCCGGGCCCTGAGGTGAGGGAGGAGAATACAAGCCTCAGGCCTGGAGCCAGGCAGGGTGCTTGCCCCAAGAAGTCACTGGTGGGGAGCGGATGTAGCTCAAGTGGTTGAGCGCCTGCTTCCCATGAACGAGGTCACGGGTTTGATCCCCGGTACCTCCTAAAAACAAACAAACAAACAAACGAAAAAAGTAACTCTCATTGGGAAGCGGATGTAGCTCAGTAGTTGAGTGCCTGGTTCCCATGTAGGAGGTCTGGTATCTCCTAAAAAAAAAAGAGAAATATTAAAAAAAAAAAGTCATTGGTCTGATAATGGAGACCTAGCCATGAGATCCAGCCCTCCCATTCATTCATTCATTCATCCACTGAACAAATCTGTTTCGGCACCAGGACTACCCAGGCACTGGAGGTATCACAGAGAATAAGACCAGCATGGTTCCCTCTGCAGCAACTGGGAGAGATGACCACCAAATAAATATAATTCCTTCAAACTCGCTCATTCAGGGCTTCCAAGGTCATAGTCAGCGCCAAGGGTAGGTAGGAGGAGAGGTCGGGAGGTGGCAGTCCAGGGGCCCGAGGGAGCACAGACTGGGAGGGCACAGCAATCCTGGAGACAGATGCCCCCAGGAAGGGTGTCTGCTCTGAGACTCAATGTGCTAACAGAGGCTGGGGAAGGGGTCCTAAGCACTGGTCCCCTGCCCTCCCACCCTGGGGCCTCCTCACACTGGCCCTCCCCCAACTCCTGCCCCACCAGGCGTGTGGGGAGTGGGAACTTGACCTCTCCCCGCTGCTGTCCTAATGCTGACAAAGCAATACCCACCCAAGGGAACCACTTGGCCAGGCTCCACAGATGTCACTGACATTTCCACGTCCTGCCGTCCCCTGGCCATGGCCCACCTAACTAGTCAGTGGGGACCAAAGCAGTCCCAGGAGCCTATCAGAATGCAGAGAACTGAAAAGGTCAGGGCAGCAAAAAGCCACACAGCCCAGGGGACATCTTCCAGGGAGGGGGCACCCATGACGGCCTCTCTTCTCCTCCCACAGCAGCCCTCCTCCAAGCTGGTGACCTCAGGAGTGGGGAGGTTGAGGGGTGGTCCCAGCTGTGCCCAGAGCTCTGGCCTGGCTACAGCTGGGGTGGAAACCAAGAAAAGGGAGGCAGCCATTCCTGCCACACACAGCCCCCTCCCCACACTCACCTCTGGGTAGGGGCAAGAAGGGCATGGGGGAGGGGAGCCACCAACCAACCAGTGCCATTGAGGGACTCTAGGAAAGTCAGTTCCACTTCTTCACTTCACACGTCTCACCCAGAGGTCACTTGGGGCCAGCGTTATGCAGAAAGAAGGAAAGAAGCCTCCCTGGTCAGTCTCTCATGGGGAAAGGGAAGCCATGTGGATTCCTACTAGGTGCCAGCCCTATTGCCAGGCATTCGACAGCCACTGTCACAGCCCATGCTCACTGTGAAGCAGAAATTATCCTGACCATTCTATAGATGAGGAAACTCGGCTCCAATGGTCATGTGACTTGCCTCAGGTCGCACAGCCAGGAAGAGATGGCTCTGACAATCAGGCCAGCACTGGGACAGCAGGGATTTTAGCCAGACACAAAGGAAATCCCCCAGACAGGTCAGGGAGAAACCTTGATCCCAGGAAGGGCTGGGATCCCGTCTCTAGAGTCTGTTGGAGAAAAGGACTGGGCAAGTTGCTGAGGGCAGGGGGATGGACCTATTGACCTCTGAAGTCCCACCCTGCTGTGATTTTTCTGGAACCACTGTGCAAACCTCACTAGCTCCAGTGGGTGGGCTTGGGAAGAGGCTGAGGCAGCCCCTAAGAACAGCTGGTGGAGGCTCTGACCATCAGAGCCCACCAGGGAGCTAGGCAGGGGCATGGGCTCCACTCCGTGACTGCCACCACCCCACCCCCTAGCCCGTCTGCAGGAGGCTCACACTTTCTGGGGCCAGCAGCAGAAACGAGGGTGCCCAGATCCCAGAGGAAAAGGGGCCGGTGAGAGCTACGGGCCGATTGGCCAGAGGTGATCCCCGTCCTGCTGTTTTGACAGCGCCAGGCACCAGCTCGTCTAGAACCTCCGTCTTGCACAACGTAATTGCAGTTCTTCCTGTGTAATGAGATGGTTTTTAAAGGCCATTCAAAAGAAATTTCCTCTAATGAGGTGAAGGGGCTTACAGCATTATACATCGAGGCAGCTGGTAATTGGTGGGATCTAGACTGCATCCTGGAGTGGAGCAGTGAAATTCCCACGTCTAAAAGGCAAGAAGAGAGGGAGGGTGGATGCCAAACCCCAGGACGGAGGACAGACACTTTTCCAGAAAAGTTTCTGCGACACCAGCAGGCTGGTATGTGCCCCAAGCAACAGACAAGGCCATGAGGAGGCTGGAACCCAGTGGGGGCAGGAAAGGGACTGGACAGAGACTGAGCTGGGAATAGACAGGGGCAGAGGAGGAACCCTCAGAGGTGAAGCCACAAATCTATGTTCAGGAAAAGGAAAATAATCAGTCTAATAATGGCAACTACCCAGCAATGTGAAAGGCAGCCTTGAACGGTGGTGAGACTCTCACCTCCGGAGGTGTGCAAGCAAAACCAGGGTGTCCTCATCCTCCCAGTACTCTGAGCAGCTTCCAATGTAGGCACATAGTTAGTCTCCCATTTGACCTCATCATATGCAGCCCAGGAATCTGGACAGGACAGAGTTAGCATTCCCATCCCACAGATTTGGAAACTGAGGCCCAGAAAAGGCAAATGACCTGCCCAAGATCACAGGGACGCCAGTTAGGGCCAGCAGCAAGCCTAGAACCCTGGAAATCCAGCTGCTGGCCCAGGCTCTTTCTGGCTCATTACCCCTAGTCTCCCTTTTGTGCCTTCACTGCCTCTAGACTCAAAGGTAGTTCCACTTCCTGGAAGGCAGAGAAAAACCTACCCTAGAAAAACCTAGAACTGAGGGTGGCGAAACTGCTGAAAGGCCTTTCCCAACAGTAACTTGAACTTCCCAGGTACACCGTTGGCCCATTGCCTTTGATGTGTCCTGCTAGAGCCACCAGCCTCTCAGCATCAGGCTAGGAGAGAAGCTACACTGGCCAACAGACCCTTACTGAGCACCTACTGTGTGCAAAGCTCCAGGCACAGTGGGGGGTGGGGGACAAAACCAGGGTGAGGCAGGAGCCCACATCTCCTCAGGAACCCAAGTCCATGCAGACCAGCTAACCCAGTGGACCCCCACATCCAGGTTCTCTCTTGGGGTTCCCCACAGAAGACAGAGGGAGATGGTAAGTATTAAGAGAGATGGTCTAAGAAGGACACTTAGTGGGTTGGGGCAGTCGGAAGGAGACTGGGTTTGAAGGAGAAGGATGGGAGAAGAGTGAGCGCTGGCCCAGGGAGGCAGCAGCTCCTCTAGTTTCTGCTCATTCCAGGCCTCTGGGCCCCTGGTGGGGGGAGGCCTGCCTGGAGCCATCGTTCACCCCCACTTGTGCTGAGCACTCAGCTCCTCCCTCACAGGGCAAACCACCCCCATCCCGTCCAGGCCCACGGAGATGGAGAACCACTCAGAGGCCCCTCGGCTCTGTCACCAAACCAAGTGAGTATGTCAGCCAAGCTGGCAGCCCAGGGGGGCCCTGCTCTAAACCAGGAACAGGGTTTGAAGTCACCATGGGTGACTTGTCCGGGAGGAACAATGGGCCACCCAGCCGGTAGAGAGTCACAGGCTCCTTCTAATTAGGTGCCACTTTGAACATGGAGGCATCAGATTAATGAGCTTTACAGTGCTCGGTTTCACGGCATGGTGCACTGCCTTTGTTTTCTGATCGCAGTTTGATGCCAAAACCTTGTTCTCTAAATCAAAGGTTCTTCTGAAACGCCACTTTTGGATGCGCTTTGGGTTTCTGCTGGGCATCTCTGCCAGGGAGCTAAAAGCCTTCACCTCCATTCCTTCACTCCGTGGACCCCACTTTTGATTCGCTGGAAAAGCTTTCACAGGGCTGTGACATCTCACACAGCCCACCTGGGAGGAAGGGAGAAAGGGGAGGCCTGGGGAGCCCCGTTTTGCAAGCCAAGTGAACGTGCTGGCTCAAGGTCACACAGCAAGCTGGCCCATCGCGCCCAGGCCCGCCAGCCACCCCTACAGGCCCCTCTGCCTCTGCCCTTGGCGGCGTCAGGCGTGCTGGGCCATGGAGAATCCACTGGCCAATTTCCCACTGCTGGCATCTGTTCGCAAGCCTTAGGGGCAGACGAGTCACCCGTTTTTGCAGAAGATTGAGCCATCAGCAGGAGCCAGCCTGCACAGCCTTGCCTTCCACTTCTCCTGCTCTAGCACATCCCGTCCCCCAGCCCCTCTCGGGGCCTTTGCTTCATCCCTTCCCACCCAGAACGTCCCCTCGCTCTCCTCCATTTCACTAAACTCACATCATCCTTCAAAACCCAGCTTGAGCCTTGCTTTTCCTTTGCCACTGCAGTTCCCAGATCTCTTTTTCCTTCTCTGAGATCTTCTAGGCCCAAATCCCTGTCTCCTTGAACAATTGCTTCTGGCCTTGTATTCCTTGGTTTAATGTTATTATTTTTCCTCATTGTTTTGTTCTGTCTCCCCTAAGAGGCTGTGGCACAGGGACAGGAGCAGAGTCTGTGCCACTTCTGTGCCCCCCACCTCCCTCGATGAGGTTGGCACTTTGGGGACATAGGGAGAGAAGATACCATCCCTGCCCCTGGTTTCCCCTTCTGCCAAATGAAGATGAGACCACCCTCCTTCTTTCCTCATGGGGCTGCTGGAGCTTGGGAAATGACACTAGACGGAGTTTGTGTGAGCTTTTTGGGGAGGGGGCAGTGCTGTGGTGTGGGGCATCCCTGGGGAGGGGTGGCAGTCTCTGGCGGGGAGGCTGGGGCCACTGAGCTTAAACAAGTCAACCTCCCTCTCGAGCCACAATTTTCTTCCTCATAATCAGCGTTGGCCCCAGGACTCAAAGGACATGTGCATTTGCTCATTTATTCCCCATGACACACTTTGGGGGTCTACACTGTTATTAGCTCCATTTTTAAAAGGAAGAAAGGCCCAGAAAGGTTTAAAAAACAGCTCATGGGTGGAGGAGCCAGGACTCAAACCCAGGGAGCTTGCAGGCTCCAGCACTCCTCCTCATCACTCCGCTGACTTTCACATGGGTCCTTGGGAAGCTTTGTTGAGGCTGTTGGAGGTGAAACTTCCTAGCCTCTCTGGGCCTCTGTTCTCCCCACCTGAGGGGTGGGCACAGAGTGACGCTTTGTAGATGATTTCTGCCACGCTCCTTCTTCCTCCAGGCCCTTCCAGACCTTGACTCCAAATCCCTCAGCCTGGAGTTTCCCTGCCCTTGGGCGTTCACCCTATTGGGCTGTGTCTCCATTTCTTCCTTCCTTCCACCTCCCTGTCACTTCCCCTCATCCACAGAAGACCCAAGCCCCCTCTCCTTCTGCACCTCCACTCTTGGCTTCCCTCCAGGCGACTTCAGCATGCTGGGGGCGACCTGGTTGGCACGGTGCTCTCCGTTCCCTGACTGCCCACCTCCAGTGACCTGGGCTGCATGCCCCCAGCCACATCCTGGCCTTTGTCATGCCCACAACCCAACCACTTCCCAAAGCTCCAGGTCAAACCTTCTAGCCCCGCCCACCAGCCCTGCTCCTCAGCCTGCTTGCCCAATTCTTTCACCTCGTTGAGACCCTATGCCGCCTCACTGCTCTCTCTCTCCATCACTGCTCTGCAGTCCTCACCCCCCTTTGTCCAGTTTAGGCTCCACCATCCATCAGTATAATCAACCCCTCAACTGCCTTGGCCCTTTCGCTCTCTTGACAGAGCTTTCACAAAACCCCAACCTGGGTGAACACAACTATCACTATCTTGGCACCTAGAGCTGGAAAGACAAACTTTGAAGAAAACGACTCGACTCTGAAGGCTGTGTCTGCTGTGAGTTCAAAATCCCAAACCTCAAGTGGCCCCAGAACTGCCCAGCAATCCCCCTCGAGTCCCTGGCAGGCTCACTCCCTGCTACCCGAGATGACAATGTCTCCCTTGCTCCCTTCTCCTATCTCCCATCCCCTCGTCACTCACTCTTGACTGGGATCTCACTTCATTCTCATTGAGGAAGCAGAAGCCAGATGTGAACTCCCCCATCTGCCCTGCACAGATCCGAGAAGCCCACCTGCCTCTGTCCACATCCCCCTTCCTGCCTGAGGAGGGGTCACCTGCCTGCCAAAGGTCAGTTGCTCCACTGAGGCTCTGAACCCATTCCCTCCCAGCCCCAGGCATTTGGCTTCCCTGCTAGGTTGTCCTTCTGTATCACCCATGTTGCCCTCTCTACCAATCCTTCTTCCTTCCCACCAGCAAACAGTCATGGTCTAGTATCTCCCATCCTTTAAAAAACTCCTCCCTTAATTATGCTGAGTTAAAAAGAATCCACCTCAAAAGGTTACATACTGTATGCTTTCATTTATACAATACTCTTGAAATAACAAAATTATAGAGATGGAGAACAGATTAGAGGTTGCCAAGGGTTAGGAATGGGGGGGAGCAGGAGGGTGTGTGTGGCTACAAAGAGGTAGCAAAGGGAGCCTTGTTGTGGGGGTACAGTCCTTTATCTTGATTGTGATGGTAGTTACATAAAGCTACACATGTGATAGAATTATATAGAACTACACACACACACACACACACACACACGAGTGCATGTAAAACAGGTAAAATCTGAATAAGCCTGTGGATTGTACCACTATCAGTTACCTGGTTTTGACATTGTTCTGTAGTTATGCAAGATGTCAACATTGGGGGAGGTGGGGTGAAAGGTGCCGGGACCTCCCGGAGCATTCCTTAGCAATGGACTCCCCTCTCCCTCCAGCCACCAGTCCGTGTCTCTTCTCTTCACTGCAATACTTCCAGGAAGAGTTGACAACACTCTCTCTTCTCCCTCACTTGCCATTATCCTTAGCCCACTCTGAACTGGATTCTGTCCACCCCTTCACAAGACTTCTCTTGCCCAAGCCCCCAATGCCCTCCATGTTGGCAAATGCAATGGCGGATTTTGTGTCTTCATCTTATTCAACTTCACTTACTCATTGGCCACAGTTGACTGTGCCCTTCTTCTTGGAACCCTCTCTTGGCTCAAGTATACCACAGCATCCTGGCTTTCCTCCCTCTCTCTGGACATGCCTTCTCAGCCTCCTATGCTGGAAACTTCTCTTCCATCAACTCCCCACATTGGCAAGCCCAGGGCCCAGGAGTTGGTCCTCTTCTCTCCACTTTCCACAGGTCTTCCTGGGTGATCTAAGATATTCCTAAGTCTTGAAACACCATCAAGAGCTGCTGGTTTCCACGTCTGCATCCCTAGTTCAAACCTCTCCCCTAAGCTCCAGACTTATGAACCCATCCCCAATAGGACATCTGGGCTTGAGGAAGTAGTCAAAAACGAACTCCTGGCTAACTCCTAATCTTGATCTTCTCCTGCCCCACCCCATTGCAGAAAATGGTCCCACCATCTACCCACTGGCTCAAGCCAGGAGTCAAGGAGTCCTTCTTGCCTCCTCCATGTCCCTTCCCCCATCCCCAAGTCCAGTTAGCACCACGTCCATGATGGGTCTGGAATCCTCCACCTCTCTCCATCACCCTGGCTGCCATCATGGACCAGGCCTGCATCCCTTCTGCCTTACCCCCTTGCTTCCCCTCTTGGCCCCTCCAATCTATCCGCCATGCAGCAGCCATAGAGATCTTTTGAAAGCATAATTCAGGTCTGTCATCCCCTGTTTAATCCTGCTTAGCTACTCACTTCCCCTTGAAAAATATCTCAGCTCCTCACTCCGGCCCAGAGCTCTATGCACATGTTCTTGCTTGCACCCCCACCCCAGCCACATCACGTGGGAGAGGCCTGATCAGCTCATCTCACCAGATACCATGTTCACTCCTGTCACTGCACCATCAGCAATTTCAGGTTCCCTGTCTGTCATTAATTTTTTAGCGTCTGCCTTCCAGCCTTCCACACTAGCTTGAGGGAGCTTACGCGCTCAGCACCTGGCACATAGTAGGTGCTCAACAATGCTTGCTGAGTGAGTGGCTGATCCCTCCCAGCAGCATCCTCTCTCCTCCCAGAACGGGGCTGGCCCATCTGTGCACAGGGGAGGTGAACACGGCTATAAATACCCACACACTCCACTCTCCTCCAGACAACAACGGATACACAGATGACTCGACAACATGGTAATTTCCCCACACCCTGGCTGGGAGCTGCTTCCAGAGGTGAAAGTTTGCTGTCTTATGGCCCTGTGGCTATAACATGCTGAAATTATAACCCAGTGGCGTCATCTGTTTAAGTCCTCTGGAAACCAGCTTCGGGGGTTCATGCTATTCCCACCTGTCCCAGATGCTGATGGTGGGCCTGGCCATCCGGCACCCTGAGCCACAGGGATCCCCTCAAACCCCAGCCCCAGCCCCAGAACTGGGCCCAGGAGGCACAGCCCAACCCATTCTAGAGGGTGACAGTGGTCACAGGTGGGGATGGCTGGGCCATGCTGTGTGGCCAGCACAGCGCCCACACTCAGTATGGGCTTCCCATCCCTTTCACGCATCAGTGGGCCCTTGGGAGGAAATGATGTAGCCCCACCAGGCAGAATCAGCACCAGGCAGGGCACAGCTGAGGGGCCATGGTGGGGTGTGAGGAGTGAGTTACAGCGATCGGATTTTGGCTTAGCCTGTCAGAATGAGTGGACTCAGATGAAAATGGCATGAACTATCCTGAGAGGTAGTAAGCTCCCCACCACCAGAGGTGTGCATGTGGAGCAGGACACTGTAGGGGGAGGGTTTGGACTGGCTGCCCTTTTCTAGCCCTCCTGGGACTCGTGCAAACAATTAAAACAGAGAAGAGTAGAGCTCTAGGTTCAAAAAGACCGGAGTTCAAATCCCACCCCTGCCACTGCCCCTGGACATGTCATATAACAGTGTTCAGACACATTTCCTTCTGTCTACAAAGAGATAACAGATGTAAGTTACCTAGTGTGGTATCTGCATGCTGTAGGTGCCTACTAAACATCAGCCCCATCTCCTCCCTGGGCTGGGTCCTGCAATGGCTCCCTACTTGTCTCCGAATCAGTGTAAACACCTCCAGGAGGGCCTCGGCATGCTCCAAATATCCTTTCTGCCTGTCCCCAACCAGTGCCCAGGCCCACCTCCTCTCCATCCATCCAATGCCAAGTGCTAGTGCCACCTCCTTCAGGAAGCCATCCCTGGCTGCTCTGATGGTCACTGAGCATCTCCTGGTGGGCTGTGGCGTACCAGGTACTTGAACCTGGCGGGCCTGGGCAGGTGTGCCCAGCATGGTCAGTTGGTCTGGGGAGGGGGAGTGTGCTGTGTGTGACTGTGTGTGTCCTACAGTCATGACAGCAAACACATTGCACTTAACTATGTGCCAGCACTTTACAGGCATTAACTCATTTAATCTGTACATCAAACTTAGGAGGGAGACACTGCTCTTTTCTCTATTTTATAGGGGAATGAAGTCAAGCGACTTGTCCAAGGCCACACAGCAGTAAAGGGCAAGGTCAGATTTGCACCCAGGCAGTGTGGTCCCAGAGAACGTGCTCAGAACTTCAAACGCGCACCACTAGGCCTCTGTGTAGACGTGGCTCCCCCACTCTGGGCCCTCTCACAAGTCCTGCGGAGGGAGGGGAGTGATCCTACGGGGACGGCGGTGGTGCTCCCTGACCCTGGAGGCCAAGGCACATGCAGAGACACCCATGCCCACACAGACACACGTGTACACACACAGACTCATGCACAAACGATGTGAGCACGAGCCACCGGCCACTGGTTTTCCAGCCTGAGTCTCTCATCTGCCCCCTTCCCCAAGGCTCGGGGGCAAGGGAATGTACAGGGGAGACGAAGGTACTCAGGTCTCCGCTGTCAAGTCTAGCTCAGATATTGCAACTGAATCGTAACCTGCCCACCTGGGAAGAGCCCTTTGCATAGGTGATGACCTCGAGGCTCAGAGAGGGTTAGACTGCACTCCTTCGGTCACACAGACAAGTCAGGGCAAAACTGAGCCAGTGCTCAGACCTCCAAAGTTCCCAAGAAATGCCTTCCCACACCATTCCAGGGGTCCCACCCATAATCCCAAACGCCAGACGTCTCTCCTATTCCTACTTGCTTTGAGCAGGACAGAAATAAAAGGATAGAGACAGAGAGAAAACGAGAAGAGAGGGGAGACAAAGGAGAGGAGAGAGACTCAGGAGAAGGGAGGAGAAGTGGTAAGCGGGAGGGAGGGCAACTCTGCGCAGGGAGCTGCGGGGTGCCCGGCTCAGCTACCTGCTCGCCAGCCCCCCTCGCCCGCGGCTGCTGCCGAGAGGAGTGCAGCGAGGCAGGGGTTAACTCTCCGCCGTGAAGCAGAAAATGAGGTTCCAGTTATTAGTTGATTTATTGCTCTGTCCTCAATCTGCGCTCAGGTCCTGGAAGGAAATGTTCCACTCGAAAGCATTAAGCGTCTTCAAAGAGCAGAGGCATTAAAAATTGAAATCATAAAATAGACACGTAAATACAGTGGAGGTGAGAGGGGGGCAGCCCCCCAGGCGGGCTGAGGTGGGGGTGGCAGGCCCAGGGTCCAGCCAGCCTATGGGGCCGCCGCCTGCACGTAGGGGTTAACTATGCGTGGAGACCAGGGGCTGTTCCTGCCCAGAAATGGCACCCCAGGGCGGTACCGTGCCTGGAACCCCTCCATTAGCACGCCCTGTCTTAGAGGGTCAGAATTGCCCTGTCTTTGAAAGCACAATTCCCTCTGGGAATTGGGTCATAAGCTCAGCCCTGGAGCCTGTCAGATAATGGGGGAAGAGGAATGGGGAGGGGAGGCAGGTGGGACAGGCTCAGCTGATGTCGATCTTGGTGGAATGAGGATGGGGAAGTCCTGGAGCCTGGGGAGGGGCAGCTCTGACCACGCAGAGCCCCAGGCTGAGGGCCCTTCTCAGTGTGGATCAAATCCTCCTGCACATCTGGACGCTGGCTCTGCCGTCGTGGGGCAGGCCTGGCCCCCAGAGAGGAGAGGACAACGAGGGTCCCAGCTCTGTCAGCAGCACGACTGGGTGTGGCAGTCACAAGGGCCCATGCTTGCTCCCTCTACACAAGGCAGAACTTTCCCAGGGCTGGGGGCCCCGGGGAGCTGGGAGTGAGGTCCAAGGTCTGCCTGGATACTCACTAATAATCAGAAGAGATGGTGCCAGCCCCCATGGGGAGTGGGGAGCTCCCAGCATGGGCCGAAGCTCACGCTCTGACACGGGCAAAGCCGCAGGCCCACACAGGCATGCACACACGTGGACCCTGTGCATGTCCGTGGGCAATGCCCCCGTATGTGTGCATGCATGTAGCTCCACACGTGCATGTACACATACACTGTATGCACACAGATATATGATCCTGGGATACGTGTGTGTTCACATGTCCACACTCCTAAACATGGGCAATATCAGGCCCCTAAGACACGGGCCAGGAGCTGGTCCGTAGGGTTCTCGTGAGAGAGGGGCGGGGTCTAGGAACCCACTAGCATCACTTCCTCTGGCAGTGCGGACCTCTCAGACTTAGTCCCTTGGCCTTGAACAACCTCATAATCTCTTGGGGTCAGGGGGCCTAAGCTCTGGGTCTTCCCTAGACCTTGGCTCCAGGTTATATGACCCTGGACCAGTCCTGCCCTTTGGTCCACAGGCCCCGTGGGCTACAAGGGCCTCCCTGGCTGGGATGGCCTCTTCGTCAGCCAGGCAGTGTGCTTCAGAAGACTCTCCTGACCTTATTTCCTTGTTTCTGGCAGCAATGGAGGCCAGGACCTGGCTGGGGTGGAGGGGAGCCAGAGGAGATGGACAAGGTTCCAGCCTGGGTTGAGGAGGCAGGATGTGAGCAGAACAGGAGCCAGAGGCCTCAGTAAATGGGGGGGGAGGGGCGTGGCCAGGAGAGAGGCGGTGACAGTGTCCTGGGGTGGGGCCGTCCAGCAGAGAGCTGGGGCCTAGGACAGAGAGGAGGGAGGGTAGACAGGGGCTACTGCTATTCCCAGAGCTGAGCCCCTCCCGCTCCTCACTGCCTCCTGAGAGGGTTGCCCAGCTTGGCCTGAGCCCCTCTGGGGGCAGTGACCCTGGTGCACTCCTCAGGACCCAGATGTTTGGTGTGCATGTGGGGAGGACCCCACAAAGCCACCTCCGAGCACGGAGGCTCCCATGGCCTCTTCACCACTCAGTGCTTTTGGGGGAAGGGGAGGAGGCTCAGCCGAAGAGCTTCCCCACCCTTCTTTGGGGCCTAAGCACCCTTCTCCAGGCAAGACCATCCCCGTCCTCAACCCTTGGCAGACCACAGCAGCACATGGCGCCAGAGCCGTGCCTGTCCTCAGGCCCAGGGCAGGCATGGGCATGGAGTGTGGATGTGAGACCCGTGGGGCGGCCACCACCTGGCCCACCTGACCGCTCCTTGCAGGCACAGCCACCAGGTCTTCTGACTTTTGAAGACACACCGGAAAGCCTGATCTTCATGGGAAACCTCCCAACCTTTCAACCACCTGGGGTCTGAGATTTTTACCACTCTGTGGCAAGAACACACATACGCTGTCTCTCACACACACACACACCACTCATGCATACACACACCCATACACACATGCAAACACACACATCCAGGCACTCACATGCACACACATATACCATGTCATGTACATAAGCACTCACACACACCTACATGTATACACTTTCACACTCTTACAAACTCACACACACACATATGCACACTCCTATATTCACACATACTCTCAAACCTACACATATAAACACACACTTATGCATACACACACTCTCACATGTACACACATACATGCACTCACACATACACCCTCACACATAAGTGCACACTTACACTCGCATATATACACATTTATACACTCACATACACCCTCACACACACACATGCATTCACACTCACACATATACCACTCTCATGCATAGACACTCACATACACCTGCATTTATATATACACTTTCACATGTAAAGACACACTCACGCACATATGCACACACATACATACTCTCACATCTACACACACTCACACATCACACACTCACACGCATGCACTCACTTCTGGGACAGAGGCTGCCTCCGAGCCCCCATTTGTGACCTCTGACCTGGGCAAAGAGGGCGGCTGAGGCTGAGGGAAAGTGGGGGTGAGCTCCCCGCACACAGCGAGCTGATGGGGGAGCTGGACCCAGAACTCAGAGCTCTGCCTTCCAGTCTCCGGCTCTCATCCCTTCTTCCTGCCTTCCCTCCCTTGCAGCTCACCTTCAGCCCCTCTCTCGTCCTGCATATCAACAGTCACCTCCCCTTTAGGAAGGACCCCACAGGGCTTTCTACCCCCACTGACCCAACCCCACCCCCCAGACCCAGTGAAGGGCCTGCCCCCCAGCTCCACCCACCCCCTCCACTCCAGAACCACTCCTGGCACGGCCACCTCCTTCCCCCACATGTAATTTTTCTTAATTGGGAGTCATTAATTAGCCCCATGCTTCCAGAGGAAATAAACAGCAATTAGAGAAATAAGCGGTATTTTTATTCTCCAGCAGACTCAGCAGAGCGGGCTCCCCACCCCATCCCCACCCTTTGACGCCAGTCCAGCCACCTGCCGGGGCTGCTCACCTGCCCTGCCTCCCTGCAGCCATCCCCACAGGTCTGCCAGCGAAATGCTTGCCCCTAGGCCACCCCAGCAGCAGGTTGCCGCCTGGAATCTGCGTGAAGAACCATAAATTGCTGAGAAAGGGCCTCCTTCTCCGTGCAACAGAAGGTTAGAGTGTTTAAAGAGAGCAGTGGAACTGTTTTTATTAATCAGAACTGCTATAAAGAAAGCATTTTAATTAACATAATTATCCCGATTGAGAAAAGCAGTCCTTACCCCATAGATACTTTTCAGACTAAAGATGCAAGCTGTCACAATCAGTCATAATTAAGTAAAGCGAGCCTTTTTTTTTTCTTCCTCCATCACTCCTTCCCCTATCGGGTCCCGGCTCCTCCCTGGGTTAGATCTCAGGGCGGAGACAGGCAGATGTGACACCCTCAGCGAGCCTGCACTCTCACACCCCAGCTGCCTCTTCAGCTGCATCTGCAGAGGGAACCGCTCTGCAGGTCAGTGGGCCCCGCACCAAGACCCTCTCCCATGCCTGGCCCCAGCATGCCCTCCATCCCCTACAGGCCAGAGGGGAGGTCTCTCAGAGAGGCACCCACCTCACCTCCCACCCCTCTACTCCCCTCCAAATGACAAGGCCCAGAGCCTGTCCCTGCTGGAGGCTCATGTTCATCCCCTAACCATTTCCCCAGCCCACTGGTCTCAGATCTGGGCCATTTTCACACATGACAGCCAAATCTCTGTCCATATCACAAATCTGAGTCTATGACCCTCCCCACCACAGCTTAAACCCTCAGATCCCTGAAGAAGAAGACACAGCTCCCCCCCAAGGCCTGGACCCAGCCCCTCCAGCCACACAGGCCTTTCTCCATCTCCTTGAGCATCTTCCACAGGGCCTTTGTACATACTTTTCCCTCTGCCTGCTCCCCCCATCCCTCCAGACCCTGCCTTCTATGCTCTCGGCTCACACCATTCACCCTTCAGCACTTAGCTCACATATCACCTCCTCAGGGAAGTCCTCCTGACCTCCAAAGCCTCCCCAACCTCCCTGACCTGGTCGATCCCCTATTAAATCCTCTCCCAACGCGCCATATCCACCCTTCAGTAGATGTACATAGCAGCCTTACAACACTCTGTGGTTCTGTATGTAGCTTTAGTCTCCTCCATTCAACTGTAAGCTTGAGGAAGCATCCATATTTGGGGGGGCAGGGAGCGGTGTATTTGATTGTATTTTTTTGTTTGTTCACTGCTGTATTCTCAGTGCCTACCAGAATGCTTGGCACATGGTAAACACTTGGGAAATTTTTGTGGAAGGAAGAAGGAAGACAGGAGAGGGAAAGAGGGGGAGATGAGGGCAACCCTAGTCTAGCGGGTCTCCAGGAGATTGTCACAGCCCCCATAACTGCTGAGTGCCTTCCGGGGGGAAGTAAGGAAGGGCCCAGGAGCTGACCTGGCCTGGGGAGATGCCCCCAAAAGCTCTTTTTTAAAAAAAAATTTATTTATTTATTTATTTATTTATTTATTTATTTATTTATTTATCCCCCCCTTGCTGCTTGTGTTTGCTGTGTCCATTTGCTGTGTGTTTTTTCTGTGTCTGCTTATCTCCCCCTTGCTGCGAGGTCTTGCTGCATCAGCCCACCGCGCCGCGCGGGCTGGCCTGCCCTCAGAAGGAGGCCCCGGGAAGCAAACCCGGGGCCTCCCATATGGTAAACGGGAGCTCTATCGATTGAGCCACACCCGCTTCCCCCAAAAGCTCTGCAACTTCTCCCATCAGCCCATCAGGGCTTCAGTATTCTCCCCACTTTATAGATGCAGACATCTATATAGGCCCAGAGAGAGGCAGGGCATGTCTGAGACTACTGCAAATCAGGGGACAGTCCCGGCCTGCCCTGGGTCCTGAGAATGTCTGTTTCGCTGAGGAGGGGAGAGAGCAATGTGCAGGCCTGGTGGGTACAAGCATTCCCTTGGGCTCAGGGGCCGGGTTGGGGCAGCTCTGAGGATGCACGACCTTGAGCTCTCTTCCCTCCTCTGGACTCCAGCTTCTCCATCTGGGCAGTGGGCAGCTGAAGCAGGTATTCTCCTCTGCCCCCTGCCCAGGCCCTACAACCCACCCCACCCAAAGCTTCAGACCTCCCTCCTCTTCTCCCTGCAGAGCCAGAGATGTGACAAATCCACCTGCTTACTGAGCACCTGCCGCTTGGTCCTCGCTGCCCCCCTCCCCAAGCACCTGCAGGGTGATGCATAGGTGACACCACAGATGTATTTCACCCGCCATGCTGCAGTTTCCTCCCTGAAAAGGTGCTTACTTTTTAGTACGTCTTAAATAGGAGCCCTGCAAAGTGTGTCGTCAGCGCTTTTTAAATGGCTTGTTAATGCCCCTGTAAAGCACAGCACACCGGACAGAAGAGACGGTTCACTCCTGGCCCTGGCATGGCCTGGACACCCTTGCAGTCTGCTCTCTGAGCACAGTCGTGCTGAGCTGCCGTGCTGGACTCTGTGGTTGCCAGGAAGCCCAGGAATTAGACTCTGTACAGCAAAAATATATGCCTGGAGTCCCCCACCCGGGGCCACAGGGCTTGGCTTCCCTTTGCGATGGCAAGAAACACACTTGGGCCTTGCCTGACAAAGAAGAATGAGCACTGGCTTTGCAGTCATATGGCCGAGGCTCAAATCCCTGCTTGGCCACTGACCTGCTATGTGACCTAGGGCCAGTGACTGACCCTCTCTGGGCCTCAGTTTCCTCATCTCTAAAACAGCAATGCTAATTTCTACTTCAAGGCTATTTTCAAGAGTGAATGAGGTAATGGATACAAAATGCCAGGTAATATTTGATTTTTAAGGTATTGTAATGTTATTATGGTTATGGTTTTTAAAGGGCCATTATCTTTTAGAGATATGCACTAAAATATTTAGGGATACAATTAACATCAAAATAATCCAGTGGTGGTCGGTAGGGAGTGGGTGGGTGTAGATGAAATAAGTTTGACCGTGAGTTGGTGCTTGTTGATAGGATCATGGGGCTTCAAGAGACCGGTTTCTCTACTTTTGTGTAGGAGGACCCATCACACAGACCTGCCTGCGGAAGGTACTCAGTCAACCAGGATGAACCTGCCAGAGGCGGAAGCCTTGAATCTCTCCCATGATGAGCTTTGGAGATGGGCTGCGGCAAGACAACGTAGCCCGGACTCGAGCGCCCTGGGAGCACCAGAAAGGGGCATTCCGGGGTAAGCCTTCACAGACGCCCCCTGGAGGTACCCACAGGCCACAGAAAGGAAGACAGGCAGGCGAGGGCTCTTGCGAGGACCCAAGTGGCCTCCGGTTCAGATCCCGACTCCACCGTCTCTGCCCTGTGATCCAGTGGCCATGGGTTCCCCTCTCTTGGATTCAGGTTCCCACAGATAACCACATCCTGGGACTGGGCTGGGGGTTAAAGGTGAGGACCCTTATAGCACACCTGCCTTTAGCAAGTATTTAGTCCACGTTAGACCCCACCTCTCCCCATGCCTTCCTCAGCAAGTTGACATACAAAAATTAAATGAAAACACAGTGCTGGTGGGCCAGGGCCTCCAACCAGGCACTCACAGGCAGACCTGATAAGGTGCCCTGCCCTCAAGGAGCTCCCACGTTTTCAAATTCCACTGTGACCAGCAAAGCAGAGTGGGGCTGTGAGGACGCTGTCAGGCCTCGGGGGACACAGCTCAGCCTGGGACCACGGGAAGAAGGAAGGTGGAGGATAATAATAATCACAACAGGGGCTTCCATTTACTGGGGGCTTTTGACGGGCTTTTCACCCACCGCTCTCCTTCCATCCTCGCCATCACCTAAGAGGTCAATGGTATCACTATCCCCCTTTAGCTGAGGAAACCGAGGCTCAGAGGGAAGGTGCTGAAGTAAATTAGTGCACAGCTTGGATCCAAACCCACAGGCGGGAGAGGCTGGGCCCCTGAGCCTGGCACTCTGGAGGGCCCAGCGGCCCAGCCGGGAGCCTGTGGCCCACCAAAGTACACCCTCTACGGCTCTCAGTTTCTTCATCTGTGAAATGGGGGCAGGGAGACCCTAGTCCTGTCCAGGGGCACCAGGGAAGTAACATCCCCCTGCTGGCTCCAAAGGGAGCTGAGGCTGCTATGAGGCAAGTCGGGGTGCGGGGGCGGGAGGCGAGAGAACGAGACAGATCTCTCGGGCTTGGGTGCTGTGATATTTCCCCCGGGTTATATTTTTAGATGGACTACTTTCTCTCCCCTCCCCCTGCCTCAGTAGGAGGAGGACCACAGAAATAGCCAGGTGTGCGTGCCTGCGTGGGGCTATATATAGTGGGCACAAAACCCAGTCACCGAGGGGCTCTCCCACTCCCTGCCCCTGGAACAGAAGCCGGGAGAGGGGAGGGGAGGCCCCTTCCTCTTGTCCCATTGACACAGGGTCCGCTCAGCTCCACCGGCTTCCTCCGGGGACCCCCTGCACTGACTCCTTCCCGGGGTGGATTTGAGAGGGCCCAGAGTGATCAAGTCCTTACTCAGGAGAGGGGATGGGGTGCAGAAGGAGATGACCTCCAAGACCCAGCCTGGATGCATCAGGGCCCAAAGAGAGGAGGAGGAAGGGCTCAGGACCAGGACAAAGGCCATCACCCAGAAGGAAGGATGGGGGTCCTGTCCTCAGCAAGGGACATTAATGAGAAAGAATGAGCTCCATCTCCATCTTATAGATGAGATATCCAACGTTCAGAGAGGTGAAGTAATATCCCCAAGGTCACACAGCATTTCAGGATTTGAACTCATTTAGTCTGGCTCCTGAAACCACTGCACGTTCCTTCCAGGAAATGGCAGGACTGACACGTGGGCACTCCAAGAGGACTTCTGGAGAATGCAAGTTTTACTACATCTTAAAATGGGATCAATGGCTTCGCAGTAAACTAAAGGGTAACCTCTGTGGGGACAGAAGGGTGCCCTTCAAATGGGGCCTTTCCAGAGAGGACCCTCAGGTCAGGGTCGTGTCTTCTCCCTCAGGGTGGGGCTCCCATGGCAGGAATGTGGCCCCACTCCCCCAAAGACTGGGACCCTCAGCAGAAGGCCATGCCTACATCCTTGAATCAGGGTCCCCAGGTGGAGTGGTGTCTCCTTCCCACCCAACTGCCTGGCAGAGATGACCCCTGGCTGCCTCAGCCTCGTAGGCCAGCCAGGCCTGGTGGCCATGGATGCTGGCTGGGGACAGGAGTTTCAGGCAGCTGCCTCTCCGCGGCCCGGCAGTGTGCGAGGAGTCTGTCCATCATGGCCACGCCGTGCACCTGCCAGCTGAAGGCAGGTGGGCAGCACCAGGGCCTGTCTGAGTCCTGCCCCTGGAGCCTGCCCAGCTCTGGCTTCTGGGGGCTGAGAGTGAGCACTGCTGAGAGGAGCCGAGAGACGGCTGCCCCTGGAGAGGGGCAGCCCTGGCCACCTCCCTCCTGGCCTCCAGGGAGGGGCCTCAAGGGGGCAGCTCCAGCTTTGGGATCAGGCAGAAGCCAAGGGGAACCCCGCCTGGTCCCTTCCCTCCCAGCTGCGTGACTCTGGGTGGCCTCACCCTGTCTGGCCCTGGCTTCCTCATCTCTAATGTGGACAGCACACTCCTCCCTCACAGGCCCTCCAGAGGAGCCAAGGGGACAGGTGTGCCCGAGGCCTGGAATGCAACAGAAGCAAAATAAATGGTGGGTCCCTCCCCTTTCTACTGAGTTCAGACTGCCTAGGTCCAAACCCCACTCTGCCACTTGCAGGCTGTGCCACTTTGGGCCAGTTACTTAACCTCTCAGTGCTTTCATTTCTTCTTTTCTAAAAACGGCCCTTACCTCATGGGTTGTGGTGAGGATTAGATAAATAAATATTTGTAAAGTGCGTAAAACAGCGCCTGGCACACAGCGGGCACTGTGGACACGTTAGCTGGTATTATCGCTGGGATCCTATTTCACAGGGTTGTTTAGCGGTCTGAACTTAGCCAAGTAGATCTGAAGCATTTTGGAAACTGGAAAATCCATCCCTGGGACTGGCCACTGAGAGAAACTCATGGAGAGAGGGCTCTCCCAGGCCCCTCCCCACTGCCCGAGTCAGAATCCTGCCCCCACATTGCCCAGGTGTGGGTCATTACTCCTCTCTGGCCTCCATCTCCAGCTGCAGAATGGGGATACGGAAGGATCTCACTGGTGATTCGATAAGTAAATCCATGTCAATTGCGTATCCCATGCCTGGCTTACCATGTCCCAGCCGTTTGTTATTTTTATTATCCTGGTGTACCTTCAGCCCCTCCTGGGCACCCCTCCTTCCTGGCAGGCAGGCTGGGGTGGACAGGGTCTGAGCAGAGTCGTGGGAAGACATGCAGGAGAACAAGCCTGGCCCCGGCACAAGGCTCCAGTGTGGAAGCCACCCCCGGGTGCCAACCTTGTGGGAGGTGACAGAGCCGCCCCACTGCCCTACTTCCCAGAGCACTCCCTGCTGAAAGGCAGGTGGGGGGGCGGAGGGGGTGTCAGCACACAGGTGCACGCACACAGCTGCGTACACCCAGGCACACAGATGTCACTGCCTGGGACCGTCAGAGTCTAGCGCCGTCGGATGCCACACTAGTCCCTGGGTGCCCCTGCACGCCTTCCACTCTCCCCAGGGCACACGACACAGGTGGCTCCAATCCCAGTTCTGCCTCTTCTATGACTTGACTCAACTAGCATGCACAGGCCTCAGTTTGGAAAATGGGGATGATAACACACTCCCCTTTCTGAGGAATAAACAATATTACGCATGTGGAGAGCCTAGCATGGTAAATGGCACATGGCATGTGCCATTTCCTTCTCCTTCCTCCTTTCTCTCCTCCCTCCCTGTCCCCACACCAGTGTGTCACCTATTTCCTCACAGCTCAGAGATTTCACTCTCCGTGCCCACCCCCAGAGCACCTGTCACCAGAGCAGGGACAAGCTCCCTCCAACCTCACAGCCAGCTCCCTCCTGCCCAGCAGTGGCCCCGGCAGCCCTCAGTAGTTGGCACCCAGAAGAAGGCAGCAGAAGAGAGCTGAGCTGCCTCCCCACCAAGGCCACAGGGAAGTGAATACCACTCACTTCACTTCAGCCCAAATCGGCCCTATTGCCCGGCTCGCCTGGGACAGCAGCCGGCTGCCAACCCTGCCAGTAACAAGAGCTCCATTGATGGGGCCCTCGGCACATGCAAGGCCTTGTTTAAAGGCTTCTCAAGCATCATCTCACCTAATCTTCCCAACTTGCCTTGTCGTGCCCATTTTTCACAGACGTGGATGCTAAAGCACAGAGAGACTAGGAAACTTGCCCAAAGTCACACAGCTCACAAAAGGCAAAGATGGAATATGAACTGAGGCTGTCTGGCTCAGAATTTCAGCTCTTAACTCTATACTGTCTCCTCCACCCCTACCCTCAAACTTCAGAAATGTCCAGGCCCAGAGGGCTGCTGGGGAGAGGACAATGGGGTCTCTCTTCTGTGTTGAGCCAACGATAGTAAAAATGCAAAGAAACAGCGCAGTATTAGAAGCAGAGATACTCTGACCTTTGAAAACTGAAAACTAAGCCCTCAAGTATAGGATGTTGTTTAGGGCACTGGCCTGACACCCACCCCCATTGCCCCCTTTTTACAAGTAAGAGCAGTCCTAGCTTGCATCAGCATCTTAGGTAAAATCAGGCCAGTGAACTCTGGCAGCAACGACGGGGTGAGGTGGGTGCACAGCAAACCCACCCATCCAGACAAGACCCCTTTCCCAGCCCTCCTGGGCTGCACTGGGAGGACCCAGGCTCCTTCTAGAACGACCCTCACACTTCTGGTCCCCTCAGATGGTGTCCTCCCCTTGGTGCCCACATGTGGCTTTGCCTGAGACAGAGCATCCAGACCAGCCTGGCCATGACCCATGCCTGGCCTTGGCTGCAGACAGCCTGGGAGTCCTAGGATGACCTGCCCCTCCTCTTCTTCCCTCTGACAGGTGTTGTTGTAACCATGACTCCCAGATTTGCATAATGCCGCCCTCCCAGGCCCCCCTCCACCTCAATACACACACACTCAGGCTCTGATCCATTCACACAGTTTTCTCTATTCGGAAGATTTTACGGGACATCCCACAAGTCATAAGAAATCAAACGTGCATCAGATGCCACATCCAGGTGAACTCCCTGCCTGCCTGCCACATTCTGCCTCGTGGATTTGAACCTGAATCTTCCCATTTCTACACCTCAGCAGTGTCTTTGCTGCTGAATCCTGAGTCCATGGGCTCCGAGTCGCCTGCCCACCCTTCTGCCTGTTTCCAGGCTCTCCTTGGCCCCACAGAACCTGATGCTTGCTCACTCAACCAAATCAGGCAAAAAGTGTCGGGAAGCTTCTTGGAGGAGGCAGACTCTGAGCAGAGGGGGCTGTCTATGCAGCAGGGAGAAGAGGGGATGTGGGTCATGTGCAGGACGTGCCCTAGAGTGGGAGCCCAAGAAACCAGCCCACTGTGGCCTCCTCCTGCAGACCAGAAGCCCCACTGACAGCCTCTAGCTCCCACCCCTGATACCAAGGATTCTGCCAAGGGCAGAGCCCAGCTTCTGGAGACCTGGACCAGGGAACATGAGGGCCAGGGGCCTGGTCTCCAACCATGCCCTGGCCCTCAGGAAGCCCAAATCTGGGAGGCAACATGCAGGGTAGTGGGAAGCAATGGGTAGACCGTGGGATCTGGAGTAGAGGCCTTGGCCAAATCCTACTTTGACCACCAGAGTCTCTCCCCACCTCTCAGCCTTGGCTTCCACGTCTCTAAGAAGGGAACAAACTGCTATTTCTCATGGGTTGTTTCTGCTAAGATTAATGAGCTAATTAAAGTATGAAAATGGTTTTCTGTAGACTTAAAAGAAGTGATAAAACATGGCAAATTGATAACAATTAGCAGCCCTCCTCCAGGCAGTCAGCCTGGATTGGGTCCACCGAGTGAAGTTTCTCCAATGAGGTGGGCTAAATAGTTCTCTGGAATGGTAGGACACCTACACTGGGGCATCTGAGCTTCCCAGAGCTGCACTTCTCTGTTCCCCAGAGGCCTTCAGACTCTCCCCAGAACTCACCACCCTATGCTCACCCAAGGCCCTGCACATGGATCTCAGTCCATGCTCCAAAATAACTGATGTGCATTTCAGCAGTTATTGAGCACCAACGGGGTGTGCCAGGCTCTGTGCTTGGCCTTCTACACACAACACAACGCCCATGAGGATGCAGTGTCCCGAGCCTCCTTTTACAGGGGACAAAATGGGATGGGGATGGGGGCCGAGGGGGTGTCACACAGACCGGGGTGTGGCCAGAACCTGATCTCATGATCTGAGTTAATCAGAGTACTGTGGAGGACAGGCAGCCCCACCCCTGAAGCCCCCCACTGCTTCTCACCCCCTGCTGCCATGAAAGGCTTTGGGGGGCGACACCTCCCCTGCTTCACACCCGCTTCTGCTCCCTCCCGTGTTTGGAGGTGAGGCTGACTCATCAGATACACTGGGGTCCCTGGATGCCAAACAAAAACCAGAAACCTTCCCAGCAACCAGCCACTCAAGAAAGCCTCCTTGGAACTGAAGTCAGAGGAGACAGGGGAAGCGAGGGCAGAGAAAGGTGGACGGTGTGTGTGTCCTGGGGTGCCTACTGGGGTCTCCTCCCCTCCCCTCTACTGAGTGTTAACCAGGCTCAGGAATTGTGTCCCCAGAAAGCTGACCCATCACAAGCACAAACAGGCCCCCAAGGCCCGAGCCCCCAGAGACCTCAGCCCTCCACGGGCTGCCCCACCTCACCTGGGCAGCCCACGGCTCTGCTGACTCCTTAATGAGCCTCCCTCCTGGCTGGTGCCTGGGCCATGCACCCACACCCCACAACCCTGACCCTGTCAGACCACCTCCTTCCTTTGCTCCCCAAAGCGGATCCCCAACCTGCTCACCCCCTTCTTCACCCAGTGACTCAGCAGCACCCCCAGGAGCATGGCTGGAGGAGGGAAAGGGTAAGCTCTGGAGGATGGAAGGGAGTAGCAGAGAGAGGGCTAAGGAGAGCAAGACAAAGGCCCTAGAACCTGCCCTTCACCCCCTACACCCCCTGCCTCCTCCTCCAGCACAGACAGAGGCTGCTTACCTCAGGGGGCGCACAAGTGGGCTCAGGGCTCCTCGGCGGACACCTGCAAGGAGAGAGCAGGGAACAGGGTGAGAGGAGAGGAGGCTGGGGCCTGCAGACCCCTTGCCCACGGAAGCATCCTAAAGTCAACCCTTCCCAAACCTCTACCCAGTCTGGGCTCCCCCACACCCTGGAGGAAATAGGACAGGAGAAGACCTGGACCCTGTCCTCTGGGAGCTCGCAGGCAGCCCAGGGGCACCAGACTCACTCCCAGAGTTGAACCCGTTTTCTGCAAACCAAGTGCCAAGGCTGCAGCTGGCTGGGAAGGGGCTGCAGGAGGGACAATTCTCCGGGAGGCTCCTGAGGCAGGCCCAGCGGGATGTGCACACCACACAGGTAGAGCAGCCCACCCCGCGCCTACCCACAGCAAGGGTCACGGTTCTCTAGCCCCTGGTCTCACAGAGGTGATCCTCAAATCCTCCTTCCTGGCAACAGATGTGGCTCCTGGTCCCACGAAGCCCAGAGGAGCTGGCAGGAAGGAAGTGCCTTTACCTGGGTCCAGTCTTGGTTTGTCACAGATTCAGCCTGTGACCGTGAGCCAGTCCTTTCTCCTCGCTGTGCCTTGGTTCCCCACCAGTACATGCAGGTGCAGTGGTTCTCACCTGAGCATGCATTAGAATCACCAGGAGAACTTGTGAAAACACAGCTTGCTGGATGCCACACCCAGAGTTTCTGATTCACCAGGTCTGGGAGGGGCCTGAGAAACTGCATTTCTACCAAGCCGCCAGGTGATGCTGATGATGGTCACTTGGAGATCACATTTTGAAAACCACTGGTCTAGAAGATGTGTCCAGCCTGCAAGCACACCCTCCAGGAGTTTGCTGGCTAACTGGGAGGCGACAGCATACATGCACACATACATCTGACTTGAAGCAGCCACAGCAGGAAATGTGGCTTCTACCCACTCTAGGAGATCTGACAGGGGTGGGCTATGGGCCAGTGTAGTCAGGGAAGGCTTCCTGGAGGAAGTGGATATAAAAATTACCATTTTTACATAGCATAGTCTTGTTTTATACAAGTAATACAAGAAATTGTTCTCTTTTTAAGAACTTCAAATACAGAAGCCCGTAGAGTAAACACACTCCCACTCCCAGTCGCCTCTGCAGAGGTAACGACTACCATCTCTTTGGTATGATCCTTCCATTTGCATACACCTGTGTGTACACATAGATCATGTGGGGGGTCACATCACAGGGTGCACAGTCTCTGTGCTGGTCTGTAACTGTGTTCCTCACTTAACTATAGATCTGGGGACATTTCCAGCTCCATACATACCTGCAACAATTATCACTGCATGCACTTGCCGAGCACTTTCCAATGTGCCAGATATTGGGTTATTATCTTCGTAATAACCCTGTAAGGCAGGCGCTGTTATCCCGATTTTGCAGATGAGAAAATCCAGGCATGGAATGGTGGTTAGTCATCTGCCCAAGAGCACCCAGCTAGGGCATAGCAGAGCCAAACTCTGGATGCAGGCGGTGGAGCTCCATCGTCAATGCTCTCAACACAGAGTGCTCCACTTCCTCTCTCCACAGTGCTAGGCTGAGGTGCTCCCGGGGGGGACACCCCTCATCCATTTAACCACACCTCGAATGAGGAGTATGTAGGTGTTCCCAATTTTTTATTTCAAACATTGCTAGAAAAAACATCCTCCCTCTGTGTGCACGTGTTCAAGTATTTCTCTGGGGGGCATTCCTAAAGGGTATATGCATTTTAAGCTTTGATTTCTCACTGCCAAATTGCCCTTCAAATAAGAACTGTAGCAATATGCGACCACCCATTTCCCCACATGAGCTCCTGCTGAAGAACACTTTCAATTCACGGGGCAGCTGCTATGTGTCAGATCCAGAAACATCCTAGTCATCCCCTCCATTTTGAAGATGGGGAAACTGAGGCTCAGAGAGGTTATGCTGCTTGTCCAAGGTCACACAGCTAATAAAGAGCATATAACTTTGCCTCGATATCATGAAGGAGAAGAGGAAGTACAGGCAGGAAGGAAAGAAGGGAGGGAGGGAGGGAGGGAGAGGGGAAGAGAGAGAAAAGAAAGATGGAGGGAAGGCAGAGCATCCTTGTCCTTGACTTGGCATGCCCCTCCATTTTTCTGTCCCACCTTATAGCAAAACCCAAAGGAGCCATCTCTGCTCATTGCCTCCACCTCCTATCCTGTCCTCCCTCACTGCTCTCCAGCTGGGCTCCCATCCCCACCACTCCACAGAACTGCTCTTATCAAGGTCCCCAGAAGCCTCAGCTTTGCCAAATCCAATGGTCATTCTCCAGCCCCCTTGTCCCCGAGCTCTCAGGAGCAGCAGACACAGCTGACAGCTCCTTTCGAGCAACGCCTTTCTCTGGGCTCCCAGGACTCAGCCTTTCTTGATCTTCCTCTCCCCAGCACCTTCATGGGCCCCTCTTGCTCAACCTCCCTCCCAACACCCCAGGCCCTGGGCTCATGGGGGCAAAGGGGGGTGCTTGTCCCTCTCCTGGCTGGGCTTGCCCGGTGGCTTGGCTTTAAATAACAGCTATGTCCCGACAACTGCCAGGTCTCTCTCCAGCCCCAGTTCTTCCCTGAGCAATGGCCACGTGTATCGAGGGGCCTATTTGCCATCTCCAATTGCTCATCTAACCAACCTGTCCTAAATAGAATTCTTAATTTTTATCCCCAAAGTGACATCTCCCCAAGTCTTCCCCTGCTCAGTTGTTCGGGCCAGGCCTCGGTGTCAGCACGGACTCCTCTGTTCCTCCCCGCCCCACCCCCCATACCCAAGCCATCAGCAAACCGTCAGTTCTACCTCCAAATACATCCAGAATCAGACCCCTTCTCCCAGCAACTCTGGCCCCGCCCGGGTCACTCCTGCTTGGGTTCTCCAACAGCCTCCTGCCTGGCTGAGCTTCCTGCTCCCCCCGACGCCCCAGCTCCCAAAGAGCACAGCAGCAAGATGACAGTACCAATCGAATCAACCCTGGTCCTGCCCTGCCATAAGAAAGGGGTTCCCATGGCTGGAGAATCAAGTCCAAAGCCCTTTCAATGCCTGCAAGGCCCTCACAGGCCAGGCCTGCATCCGCGTAGGGCTCCCCTTCCACCACAATCCACTGCCTCCCACATTGGCCTTCTGCTGATCCAAGAATTTGTTCCAGCTTCAGGGTCCCTGCCCTTGCTGTTCCTTCTGACAGGAACACTCTTCCCCTGACTTTCTCAACATTCCATTCAAATGGGCGCTCCTTAGGCCTTCCCTGACCACCTGGCTAAAATATCCCCCATGCACCCTAACTCCTCCCATTAGTCACAGTATTTACCCCTACCTGACAAGTGCTTGCCTACTTATTTGTGTCCTTGTTTCTTGTCTAAGGCAGGAAGGGACCACATCCATCTGTTTACCTCTATATCCGCAGTGCAAGTGCAGTATATTTGTTGAATGAATGAATGAATGAATGAATGGGAAGAGCCAGCTCTGGCTCCAAAACCTGTAATCTCATTCCCTACACAAAGTGTTTCCCATACAAAGAAGGGGGAAGGAATCGGGCGGCGCACCCAGCGGGGCAGGGACTCTCAGCAAAGGCAGGTAGGTGGGACCAAGCCCAAGACAAGGCAGCTGGGGCAGTGGCTACACACTGACGAGCAGTGGGCCCGAGACCTGCACTGCTGAGGCCTCCCTGGCATGCCAGGCCCAACAGCCCCGTCCCGGGAGGATCTGGGGCTCTCACACCTGCCAACCTGTCCCATTCAGGAGGGAGCCTTGGGGGCAGCGGCAGCCGAGTGCGACTGGCGGGGGTCCAGGATGCCTGCCAACAGCTGGTGCTGCTGCCAGGGAGCCAAGTAATCTTGTTAGCCAGCGGAAATTGGTCCAGAGAGTTTTTTTCCTTTGCCTCCCATTTTCTTTCTCTTCCCTTCCCCCCCTCAGAGCTGCAAGACTCGGAAGATTGATCTTTGCCTGAAACGGAGGAGATAACTCGATATAATGAACTCCACTGTCCCTCGTGCTGTTTGGAGCTTTTAAAATTTTTTAAAGGGCTGGGGACCAAAATGCTTGTCCTCAGGGTTCTCTGGGGCCACCCCTCTCCCATGAAGCCCCCACCCCTGCTCATGTCCCTCTCCCAACTCTCCATCTGCCTCCTTCCCCTTTCTCTTTCCCTTGGGATGCCTTGATGGAACAAAGGTTAAAAATATCCCCTTTCTCTTGCAGGTTTTAAAAATAATTTGGGTGAGGTCAGGGCTGGATCCACCAATCGCCCTGCCTCCCATGGCCCCCACCCCCGTGGCCGCCCCCACTCCCCAGAGTAACCAGCCTGCCTGGGGGTGACAAGTTGGCTCAGTCCACCTGTTCTCAAAGCCTTTCCGAAGGGAGCCAGCGAGGCCCAGCCCGCCTTCTGAGGCACTGCCAGAAACAGCTATTGTTCCTGCAAACAGCTCTTTAAAGAGTCGCCTAATGACACACAAAGAGAGCATGGCTCTGGCAGGGTATCTGAGACGCTGCCCCCACCTCACAGGGGGCCTGGGCTCCGCTCCCCCACGTAATCAGCCCTGCTCCCCCAAACCGGGCAGCCCTCGGCCTGGTGTGCACAGGCTCTGGACCCCTGCATGCATTCATGTACTCAGTCAACATTTATTGAGCACCTACTCTGTGCCAGACATTGAGCTGGGAGCTGGGAATCCAGAGAGAACCTGCTCCATTCTGGCCCTGGTGGCAGAGGCAGCTGCCAATCAACAGTCACCCTTGGGGGTAGGACTTCAGGATGAGGGAGTGCTGAGCACATATGGGCAAGGGTCAGAGGGCTTCCCTGAGGAAGTATCCTTGGAGCAGTGAAGGATGAGTAGGTAAGCACCAGGCAGTAGGCCTCCAGGCATTATGGGGAGGGTTTGCTCTCAGGAGCTCACCCCCCAATCAGGTTTCAAGATTCTCTACCTTCATTCAAGGTCCTTCCCAGCCTAACCTCTGCCCCCAAGTCCCCTCGGGCCCAGCTTCCCCCTCCAGGCACAGTTCAAATACTTCCTTATCTTCTTCAGGACAGAAGGAGCTGCTCCTCTGGACTGCAGGTTACAGGTCCACCTGCCCATACAGGTCATGCTGAGCAGTCCCTGTGTGCCCGGGAGTGTGCCAAGGAGAAGAAAGCAATCAGGGCACACCATCAGGCCAGTTTTGACTCAGATCAGTGAGGGCCAGAGGCATCAGGGAGAACTTTCTGGAAGGGTGAGGCAAGGTGAGAATAAATGAGGATTTGGACAATGGAGTGGGGGGGTCCAGGGCAGTAGGGACAGTAGCTAAGGAAAGGCCTGAGGAGGTGGGCACCTAAGGACTGAGTACTGCCTAAACTGATGTCTCACCCACAGCCCCCACAGTGTCATGGGGAAACAGGCTCAGAGAGGCTGTGCAAGCAGGATGCATGATGTCCAAAGTCCCTCATGCCCTCAAGCAATCACTGTCCACCTGTACCCATTTCCTGGGACTCAGGTGCTCCCAGCGACCCCCCTGGAAGAGCTTACAGACCAGAAGTCAGTCAGCACCACACCATGTGGCTGGGGAGGGTTGGGGAGGGTTGGGGAGGGGAGCCCCAAGGAGGAGCCCACACCCCGGCTGGAGGGGCGTGAGACACCAGATGTGTTTCTTTAAGGAGCTATTTGCTGGGCTAGGAAAGGCATTCGAAGGGGGGTGGGGGGGCGCTGCGGAGGGGATGTCCTGGGCAAAACCCAGACATGCCTCACCCCAAAATCACTTCTTTGTCCTCCAAAGCTTCTGTCCTGGCTGAGCTCCTGGGAGCATGGGTCAGTCCACCCAAGTCTGAGCCTTGAAGGAACTGTCCCCTACCTCCCACACACCCTACATCGGCCTGAGAAGAGTCTCAGGTTTTCAATCCCTCCACCTTTGAGCCCTGAGGCCCTCCCCCATCCCAGATGCCCCAGGCCATCATGGCCAGAGTAATCCCCCTCACCGCAGGTACAGCAGAGGCTGAGGGCCCTCGCCCCAGGAAGGCCCCTAACTAACCTTCCTGGGGTCCTTAGCCTAGGCCCAGCATCCCCACAAGCAGCCCTGGAACTGGGGTGTGGCCACCCAGGAGGGGCAAGCCACAGGCCCTGCAGACTCTGCTGTGGTCAGCCTCTCTCCCCAGGGACCCCACCACCAGCAAGAAACGGAAAGCCCCAGCCTGACCTTGTGGTTCTGCAGCCAAGTAGCTTCCTGCCTCAGCTTCCCTGCTGCAGCCCCCTGGGCTTGTGGGCTCTGCGGGCATCAGATATGGCTGGAGGTGCAGGAAGCTCAGCCTAACGAGCCCCTGACCCCCTCTAGGGGCTGAAGCCCTGCCCCCCGCCCCAGACCTGGGAAGACTCATCTAGAATGTCCAAACTCGAGGCTTCCCAAAACTTCAGCTGAACCCAGAGAGGAGAGGGGTCAAGAGGAAATCGGGACTCAGAAGGAGAAGGACAGAGCCCGGCAGGGGAAAGAGCAGGAGAGGGTGCCTGCCACATCCAGTGGGCAGGTCTTGAACTCCAGGGAAACAGAAGTTGTACCCAGGAGCCTCCTGGGCTGATCCAAGCAGATGAAAGGGACCTTCAGCCAGTTACTGGAAAACGCGAGGCTGGGCAGAGGGCTGCTCAAGGGAGCTGATCGGCCTGGCCGAGCCCAAGCCCAGCTCAGGCAGGGCCAGAGAAGCTGCCATGGACATGTGTGGCCCTGGATGTTCTTTCCTAAGTCTTTGTGGGACTGAGGCAGCCTAGGCAATGCCCTGTTTCTTCTCTCTGCCACCTCTGGGAAGCAGAGACACGACAGAAAGGGCATTGCAAGTACCTGTTATTGAGCCCTTCTGGGTGCCCAGCACATCAGCTCAGCTATCCTCCCAGAAGCCCTCTGAGGTGGCATCAGTCTCCTGCTTTACAGAGGGAAAACCAAGGCTCAGACAGGGAGCGTGACTACCCCAAAGACACACAGCTAGCACATGGTGGAGGCAAGATCCTAACCTAGGTCTGGGGGAATCCAAACCTGTTAACTGCTAGAGTCAAATAGAGACAGGTCTACCTCTGTCTAAAATGTAGAAATCACAGAACATCAGCTTAACAATGAGGGGAAAAAATTGGATAATCTGCAAAATCATAACGTATTCAGCCCATCTGAGAGCTGAGTTCACAAGACAACCAGAGGAAGCCAATTCCAAGGGGTGACAAGCTTTCTGAGGAGAGAGGGGCACACTGACGGTCTCACCTTTAGCAGAGCACTGAAGGCAAGGGCGGGTGCCCAACGTGGGTAAGAAGAAAACAGCTGCATGTGTGAGAATTCGTAAAGGCTGCATGTGGGCTAACGGGACAGTTTATAGTCCCAGACACGAGGGAGGTCCGCCCCCACTGCCAGCTCATTTCCATGGCCTCCACCAGTGCTCACGAGAAGGCCTGGGGGTGCGGGGGAAGGCTGGAGGCAGCCCCCACGTGGTGCTCAGGCAGGTGTGCCACCAGCCCACTGCCCCACCTTTCCTTCGAAAGAAATAAGAGACAGACTGTGGTGGGGGGAAGGTGGGAGAGAGGGCAGGGCAGGGTGAGGAAGCAGAGCTCTCTCGACCACCCTCCTCCTCCTCCCGGGTCTCTCACAGTCAGACCAGGAGGATTTGAGCAACCCTCTTCTCCTCTCTGGGCTCACACCCTCCTTCTTCCCTTTGTCCAGCAGGCCTTCCCCCAGGGCCGGCTCAGGGCTGGGCTGGCCACAAGCCCCCAGTGTTCCCACAGGGCAGTGGGAGTGGGCTCGAGGGGAGCCCAGGGCCCAGGTGAGGGGATAAAGGAGCAAAGCCCCTCTTCCCGACCAGGGCGGAGTTGAGCAGCAAAGAGGGGCACAGATTCCAGGGCAAGGGGGGTGTCAGAGCCTAGGCCTCCTGTCCCTTCCTAAGGGAAAGGCAGGCTCCAAAGGGCCCCAGCCTACGAGGGCTTGGGGGGTGAGGTCCCAGCCCCCAACATGTCATCCACCCCTCTCCTTCTGAAGACAGATTCTACTCTGGGCACAGAGTAGAGGGTGATTTTGCTTTTCTCTCCTAAGAACCTTCAGACAGTCAAATTATAGCTCGATATAAAAGCAGAGGCAAAGACATCAAGTTCAGGGAGAGTGGGGAGTTGTTCTCATTTGAAGGGGCGAGGATGAAGGAATGCAGAAGCGGGCCTTCAGATTTGCCATGACTGGGCAGGGTGGGGAAGAAGGGAACAAGAAGCTCCCAGGCTGCTTCCTGCCTTCTCCTGGGAGAGGGGCAGTGAGGGCTGACCGAGGGTGCTGCTGGGAGCCAGAGCCAGGGGCCCGCCCAACTGGGCCCAGATGATGGAGGTTCAAGGGGTTTGGGCAGTGAGCTCTGAGAGCGGCCCGGTAGCCCTCCCTGCCTTCATTTATCGATCCATCTAGGCAGTCAAAAAGTATTTATTGAGCTCCTACTGTAAACTTGCGGGCCCTCAATGGATATGGGGATGAGTGACAAAGCCCTGCCCACAAAGGGCCTCAGAGGAGAACTCATCATGGGCAGGGCCGGGTCCAGCACCTCCTGAAGGGGGGCTTCGAACCTGGTTGTATACCAGTCACCTCTAGCAGACACCAGGACCACCAGAATAGAGGAAAGCGCTGAGCTTTGGAATGAAATGGATCTCGGCCTGGATGCTGAGCTTTCATCACAAGCTGTGTGTCTATAAACAAGTCTCCTAGCCTCTCTGAGCCTCAGTTTCCTCATCTGAGGTAATAATAAACAATAGCAGCTACCTTTTATTATACAGTTACTAAAAAGTCAGCATTGTTCTAGAATACTATATGTATAAACTCATTTAACCAACACGACACAGTGAAGTAGGTGCTATCAGTATCACCCTTTTCAGAGGAGGAAACCAAGACACAGAACTTCAGTGCCTGGCCCAAAGCCACACAGCTAGTGAGTAGTGCAGCCAGGATTCACAGCCAGGCAGCCTGGCACCAGAGCCTGTGCCCTTAACTGCCACACAGTGGTCAAGAAGCCGTCCCCAAAGTGGCTCTCAGCACTGTTTCAGGAATCCCATGGACATCTGGAACCACTGCCACCCCAACCTGTCTCTGCTTGTGAACTCCTATTCACTCTCTAGAGTCCAGCTTAAATGCCCTCTCAGTGATGAAACCACGGATCCGTCTCGGGATGAGGGAGGAAGCGAGGAGGTTCTGTGCCCATTACTGCACACACAAAGTTTCATTTATTCTTCACAATCCTCAGAGTCCATATCAACCATCCTTATTTCACAGATGGGGAAACTGAGGATCAAAAAGAGGAAGTGCCTTGTCCAAGGTCACTTAGCTGCTTGGGGGCAGGACTTGCCAGACACCACATGCCTCTAGCAGGGATGGATGTGGGGGAACTACATGAGTGAAGGTCAGTGTGGGGGTCACCTGATGGTTCCTGGGCCAGCCAAGAAGGGTGTAGAGCACTTGAGCCTAAAAGAACAGGAGATGATAAGAAATGGGAACAGGATCAGTCAGTCAATCAACAAACACTGCATGGGCACCCTCTGTAAGTATCACGGGCGGGAATGAGGGATTTTGTTTCATGGTCCTTCCTCCCTCCATCCACCCCAATGCTGAAATCATCTGCTCTCCTCCTTACCTGCCCGATTCCTACCTGGCTAGTCTTTAAGGCCCAGAGGCAGTACTGCTACTTCCTCTAAGAAGCCATCGCTGATTGTTCTAGAACCCTTTCAAGCACCCTGAATCTGCAATCCGGCTAGGGACTGGAGCAGACCTGGAGGGAAGAATTGTCTCCAATGTCCAGTGGATTGAAGGGCAGTCAGGTGCAGGAGTATGGCTGAGAGGCGGGAAGGCCTGCCCTGGAGGTTAACAAGGCACCCTACCTTCCAGGAGGCTCAGGCAGGAGCCGGGAGTGCCCACTGGCAGCAAAGCTAACATGATGGATGGCCCCATTCAGGAAGAAATAAATCCCAAGGCTCGCGCGCCAGGTGAACTGGGGGGGTGTATCCATCTTAGAGATGCTTAATGAATGTGCCGACCACAGCAGATGGCAGCACATACATCTGCCTTCTACCCCTCCCCAGCATTCGGGACCCCAGGGACCACCTCCAGCCCCCACCTCCAGGCTCAGCAGACCCCTCTCCAAACTTTCTTAGAATCAGGGATGGAGGTGGTAAAGGGGCCTGGAGATGAGCCTGGAAAGGAAGAACCTTTATTGTACAAATGGGGAAACTGAGGCCCAGAGAAGGTGGGGACTTATCCAAGGTCACATGGGGAGTCGGCTGTAAAACCTGGCCTCCAGCCTCTCCCCCAGGCTCTCCTGGGACCTCTCCAAACCCTCCCTCCCTTACACCTGCTGAGTCCTCTAAGAAGGGTTCCTGCCCAACTCCCTTCAGAGCACCAATCTCAGATCCCTGGCGGAGACCTCCAGATCCTGACCAGGCTGAGCCAGGGCCACTGACAACACCGCCAAACTACGGTGGAGAGCCAACATTCAGGGATCCTTCTGGTGGGGCCAGGGGGGATGAGGGACACGATGAGTTCAAGGCCAGGACAGCCAGAACGGGAGCTGCAGAAAGGCCCTTGGGGCCTGCGAATGACCAGATAGAATGCTCATGCTCTGCTTCCCCGGGACGGGACAGGCTGCCCCCACTCTGCCCATGGGCTAATCACTCCTCTGTCTGCCATTCATTACTCTGTGTCCCATAACCCCTCACTACCTAGAGGAGGCAGAGGTCAGGTTGGCCCAGCCTG